>OZ007570.1:73113420-73250920 GCA_963931925.1 Onchidella celtica | reverse complement strand
TAGATAGATACATAGATAGATAGAGCGAGGGAGATAGATAGATATATATATAGATAGATAGATAGATAGATAGATAGATATAGATAGATAGAAGACCATTGCACTATTGTCTACCAACAGGTATATTGGACCAGTCACGATAGTTCCAACCATTGTTCTGGTAGGCATCAGTATCTACAAGGTCATTGTGAAATTCTGTGAGAGCAGCTGCTGGCTCGTAGCCTCAATGTAAGTGGAGCATTAAATATATTGTATTTCATGAGGTCCTGGCAAGGGGAGATGCGCCTGCTTATTTAACGAGTCGTCGATACCTCACTTAAAAATGTTCTGGTTTCATTACAATTTTACTTCTTTCTCACAGAGTCGATCGGCTTTTCATTCACGCTTTCCTACATTTCTATGTCAACATTGTCCACACACCATTCAGCGATGCAGAATTTCTGCAACCATCAGTGTTCAAGTATACATAATGTGGTATGAGCTACCTCTAATAACATGATACTTTGGACAGCACCAATTAGGTGTAAAGTCTATTAACATGCATTTTTATCTCTTTCTTAATTATACCGTCAGTTCACTTTCAGTTATACGTCAGTTATACTTTCAGTTCACTTTGTGTTCGGGTCGTCTGGTGTGTCTTAATAGCTCTGAAAGCTTTGTGTAAGGGGCTTTCACATACCGATGTGCATATAGGCCTTGGCTCAATGGAGTTTGCACCAACCATAATTGATCATGCAGCATTCAGCATCATTACTGACGATAGTTGAAAAGATCCCGCCTTGCGTCACGATATCAGTGGTATATCAGGGACAAAAGCATTGTATGCAGGTAGCTGATATATTTAAGTGGTTGACTATTAGCACAGTTTAAGGAGCTATCGTCATGAGACGAGTTTTATTGTTTTGGTAACAGATTTAATTACATTCAGACTTTTCTCCTGGACATATTTCAGTATTGTGCACAAACTCGTGAACTTTTCAAAGACATGACGATTTCCCAGGTTGCCTCAGGTGTCCGGTGTATAGGCGTGGCTTGCGGGCTGGACATCTTGTGGATTGGACAGTGAAGAGTTATTTCAAAGTTTGCATTCACTCATTTCAGCCCTAGCCCTCCTTCAATGTTTATGAAATTTTATCAAAGATACTAGTTAGGTAAGAAGAGACAGCTTTGGGGATTCGCGTGCATGAGAGATGCAAACAATGGCATTTTTACAAAGCCGATTAAAGAAAATACAGTTTTGTTCATTGTTCCGATCTCAACCTAGACCTTGCAAGTAATTCCTTGTAACAACCCTCTGGCTATTTTGTTAATTTTTAAACAATAGTAACAACGTCACAATCGTTTTATTAATTTACCACCATACCGAAGATAAATCTAATATGTTTTTAGAATAAAATGGGACCGCATTGTTCGCTGCATTTCATTTTCCATTAATGACGTAACTCGCGCGTCCTGTCTGCGAGAGGCAAATGAAAAGCAGAAAGTTAAAAATTGCGGGAACTGTGACGGGTTTTGAAAACGTTGAAGAACTTTCCTTTAACAATAACAGATTAATCTTGAATTTTCCTTCTTCTCGTTCTTTTTCCTCTTCTTTTTCTTCTCCAAATTCAGGAAAAATACCCCAACGTCGGTTAATACAGTCATGTACTCTTGTATCAGAGATGCATAGTAGTTCAAAAACGAGCAGTAGAGTTTCAAACAATTGTCGGTAGGCTAAAATCAAATGATCACGAGAAAGGCCGCTGAAGCTGCACGCACATTACTAGATGTATTCTTAAGCCATCTGGAGAAAAATCTGTTTCTTTCTCTTTTTCCTTCCTTCACCCGCCATTTTTGTGCTTTGATTTATCGAATTGAAATTGCCCCATGGAAGCGAAACCGATCGGTGTTGTGTCTTATTTTCTATGCAAATCCATTGTGCGAAAACCTGGCTCTGTGCGCCGTGAGTGGGCGGTGCCAGGACCGGGTAGAAACGTTATTTTAATAGGCTGGAAGAAGGGAGTGTCCGATATTATTGTTCCTTGTATCTTTGGTTTGACCTTAAGCTCCCATTCTTCCGCCTTCCTCCACCTACCACGACATGAATGTATGCTTTCACTGCCTTTACCTAGTCTAGTTCTCGTGTCTAGGGTCAAGGCCTATTACTCAGCGCGAGGTGTAGAACGTCTTGTCTTTGTACATTTCCAGCACTGCCATCGCCTGCTTGACCTTTTCCCTGTTCCTGTCCAACAGAAAAATGCCAATCCCCTTGTGGACGCGTCAGAAAGGTTTTCATATTTTCTGGTATGCACTCCATCAAGTGTTTGCAGTAAGTCATGATTTTACTTTACACAGGTTAACTCGGGAGCTAGATGAAATTATGAAAGTTTCGTGTCAGACTAAAAAACGAATGTTTGAGTTCAATACCAAGAACCCTTCATTTTCACCTTTTTTTCTTCCAAAATAATGTAGAAATTGGTTTGCTTGAGCTAAGGTCTGTCTTTTCAGAGCATTTCTGCCCGTGGCATTTGCACTTCTCTTTCACTTGATTTTATTTGGTCTTTTGTTCTTGTTTTTGGTGTGTTTTGTGGGAGCGATTAGTTTTGGCTTTTTTGTTGTTTTTTCTAAATTTTGCTAGAGCAGCCGGTCTTGTCATGGCTGCTCTTCTCGGCTTGCAAGCTGCCTAATGGTATCTTTCACGTGCACAACGTGCAAAAGGTCATTGGTTTGTTTGTCCTAGAGAAGCGGGGTCTTGTTTTCTTTCATAGAAGATAATAAATATGCACTAGAAATTTGCCCTGGACAAACGATTGATATAATATGACTTATCCAGTAAATCCCAGGCTATAAATGTAGTGGCAAACATTTGTTCCGGCCGGGTGGCCTTCTAATCGAAAAGGAGACTTATTTTTATTTACTAGAGACTGGCAAGATAGGTTTTAATTGAAATTTAGTCTAAATTAAGGAAGTTGCCATGTTACATTTTAAACAGCGTAATGGTATCTATGGCGCCGCCTTAACAGTACTGAAGCAAAGGAAGAAAAGACACTCGTGTTAGTATGGTGTGAAGCACAACAACTATGTGTATTAGATATTTAATTGGTGGATTTTTTCTGAGCCGAAAACGATTAGAAAGGTTGTCTGGCCATAATGATCCTAATAATACACAATAACAGTAACAATTGTATTGGTCGCTGACTTTATGTTGGTCTGTGTGTCCAGGCACTTTTCAGTATCCTCATTGGATGGGCCGTCAGCGCTGTTTTGACAAATTCAGGATACTTCTCGGATGACCGCAAGAGTAAAGAGTTTTTGGCTCTGACTGATTCGAGGACGGCGGTCATTGGACAAATGGATTGGTTTACCTTTCCTTATCCAGGTGAAATTTGAGATCAGAATGTTTTTCCAGTCAATCATCTTCTCCTGATCCCTCAGCATCCCGCCCTCATTCCTCCCTCCCCTCTCGTCACCTGAAAGAACGACATGTGACAGATTAGGAAAATTCGGAATAACTTCGGACATCCGTGGACTTCGCAGAGTAGATGTAAGATAGATCATTGAAATATGTAAAATTCAGTCAACAGTAAGGGCTACGTCCTACCCTTTTCTGGCCAAATACTGCTTTCCTAGTAACCCCAAATAGCCTCATTATAAAAGGTTATTTTATTTAATTTGTTTTTAGACTCTTGGCTCTGTTGTCTGTGACGGACAGAATGCCAATCAACGTAAAAGGGATGTGGAGGGCGTGGGGAAATGTCTTTGGCTAAATTTGACTTTCCGTTGCTTTTTTCTTTGTTAAGCTTTGTTTGGTTTTTCTGAGGTCTCGAAATAAACTCTGTTCTGTAACCATGGACACACCATGGTAATTTACAATTACATTTTATTCTGATGAATTCCAAGTTTGAGAATGTTCCTATTTCTTTCGATGATGTTTTCGAGATTTAAATGCATGGCCATTTAAGACACTGGCGTTCTGGTTTAATGAGGGTTGGGACTGGACCGGGTTATCGTTAGGCTGTTCGCTGATACAGTTTGAAAGTGTTGCCATCATAAACATATTAATGATTGACCAGAGAGTTAAACTTCTGGGGGCCGATATCGTAACATCAAGTTTCACAGCTGAGTGTAACATCGAGAAACAAGAAAGCAACTGACATCACGGAGTTTGAAAGAAACACATCAAAATGTTTGACAGCGTCCGGAAAATCATCACTGTTAGCTTTAATCATGCCCTGAAGAATTTCAAGGACAAGGATGCACGTCTTGTGCTCCGCTGTTTATCCACCATGTTATACTATCAATGGTATTCCCTTGAATCGAAGGCAGCCAAGATGGAGTGTCGAAGAGCAGAGTTAAAAGGGAAAACTGCACTCACCATTCATGAGGACAAACAAACTTAGAAAACAACCATGAAAATGTATCCTAAAAACTATTATGGGGCAAATTTTGACAATTCACAAACAAGTAAACAAATATTTGGAGTTTTGTGACGAGCTGTTAGGGATTGACTCATTGATGGGAATCAGAATTCAAGCACATCGGGCATCCCCAGAAGTTGCTAATCTCCCCGCTCCAGCATCCAATAAACGTCATTCTACCTAATTGCTCCAATGTTTTTTTTTTGGGTTTGTCAGGAATTGCCGCACATTCTTCCCTCGCCCTTTGGCATTCTGCCTACATCCCGGTGTATCCCGATGTGGTGGGGGGGGGGGGGTGGCGGGGGGCGAGCATCTCAGTGTCTTCATCTGCTGGCAATCTATGAGTGATCATTCCCATGAGCTCATTCCTGTCGTGCTGAGGGTCTCCACGGACAGTAGCGTTGCTGGCAAGTAGATCTCATTGCCCCTAGCACCAGCACACCTTGATGGTTTTGACATTTTTGATGATTTTGAATTGTTTTAAGGATCAACTCTCTTAATTTTTTCATTCTGTTTCAGCACACTGTAAAATCAGTGATCGTGCAGGCTCCATCCAAGTACTCTGATTTAGATCCTCTCCTTACCTTTCTTATTGCGTTGTGTGTCGATGAAATAATCCCATTGTAATCCTCCCCCCACCCCCACCACCACCATCACCAAAATATTCCTTCCTTAAGTTGAGAGAGACATAGGAGACATTTCCCTCAAGACTACGTTTGTGAGAAAGTACATATTTATGCCTAAGACTTCACGTTCCCTCTAGTCTATTATGTCAAAGAGCATCAGTTTTATGTTCATCTTGACATTATGAAAGATTATCTAGCGTTGACTCAGCTGGAAATCTGAACTCAAAGTTCATTTATTATCTGCATTATTTTAAGTTTGAATTTAGAAAAAAAAACATTTAAAAAAAAAAACACCAATCAATACAATCCAGTTTAACCCGCTGTGTTAGTGTTGAGAATGAAATGACTTTTACTGAACATTTGGACCAAAGTTACTTTGTGCTTTTCCAGCTGATTTTTGTTCTTGAAAATGTTTGTTTCGTAAATTTTATTCTCTTGGTCGTAACCTTTTTTTTTGTGTATCACTGAAGATTCCCCCCCCCCCCTCCCCCCCACGATCTGACAAAAAATATGTCAACTGTCCGCAGGACGTTTTGTTCCATTCGGTTTCAGCATCGGCGCCTTCATCAACTTCTTCCTGGTCACTTTACTGTCAGTGTTGGATTCCATTGCTGATTACAGCACCTGTGCACGCGTGGCTCGGGTCACACCGCCTCCTAGTTTCGCTTACAACAGGGGCGTAGCCGTGGAGGGGGTCATGAATATCTTGAGCGGCGCCATGGGCTGTTGTCACGGCACGGTGTCATACGGGGCTTGCATTGGTGTCATGTGCATAACTAGGGTAGGTAACCATGCAAAACTAATTCTTACCGAATATATCAAACTATTTCCCTTATTTAAAGCTATCCATCTTCTCCACCTCCTACAAATTCCACAGGATTTTAAAAAAAAATTATTGTCAGACTTGAATATAACCGGAAGCTGCTATTGACTAACTAGCCATGAATGGAATTTAAGAAAACAATGATAATAATAACAAGAAAGCCAAAATGTTGACGTTTTGCTGTGTTGCTGCTTTCTATGAGCAGGTGGCCAGTAGGCGTGTCTTTCAAGCTACAGGGATTGCATTCATCATTTTTGCTTGCCTGGGGAAGATAGGAGCTGTGTTCATCACTGTCCCCTACAGTGTCCTGGGTGGCGTACAAATCGTCACGATCGGGCTGTATGTAGGTGTGGTTTTCTCCTGTCTCCAGGTAAGAGGTCATTCACTGCTCGCCAACGTTTTGCATCACCCTGACGCCTGAGGTAGTCACACACGAGTGATTTTTAAGTTACTAGAACGAGAAATTATTTAGTTGCCGGTAATTAAAATCTTACTTTTCACTTCGAAAATCATCCGTGCGTGCATGGAACAAGTGGACCGTTTGCTCAACTCCGGTATCTATAGTAGTAAAAAAACAATTTTAGATAAATAAATTGTTTGTCTTTACTTCACAAAACGGCGTAACTGCGGATGGCTGGGGGAGGGAGGGGAGGGGATCTAAAAATCACTTTACACTTGGCTTTATTTAAACAGCATAAACTTGTGGACAACGAGTACGTAACACAATGGAATGTTTAATGATGATTTTTACATTGTTTAAAATGCATTCAAGGAGCAGTTTTCAAGTTTTGATCTGGGTGAAGTTTTTCCTTCTTGGTTTTCACTGTAAAAAATCCAAATATCTTAGATTGGAATATTAAAAGAAAAAAATGACATAGGATGTCAGGTAATGTCAAGATATAATAGCTATATATAATAATATATAATGCAACATAAGAACATGAAAGTATTTTGCACTTCTGTCAAAAATAGCGTAAAATTTTCATGCCGTTATTTTCCTTTACAATGAAGATTTTGTTGGTGTATTGATCTACTGATTGGCTCCCACAGCTGATTGACTTGTCCTCCACCCGGAACCTGGCCATCATCGGTATTGCCCTGATCCTGGGGTGCAGCAGAACCCACAGGCCATCAACACAGGTCAGGCTCAGAGTAGCATTGAAACTGTATGATGTCGCTCATGCCACAGGCTGGACGAGCTAGTGTTTTCTTGTCTGTTGTGTAATTGTATTTCTTTATGTCATCAGTAGACAGACAGACAGACACATAGATATGTAGGAGATGGAGAGAAAGAAATGTAAAGAAACAGATAGAAAGAGCAAAAAGGGAGTGTACAATTAGATTTTGTCATGCCTTGTCCTGTGATAAGATTAATAGACAGAGGGACACGCCATACTGCCATACGGACGGACAGATTGGACAGGCAGACAGACAAACAGAAAGTTGAACAGATAGGCATACAGGGAGAGAGATAGTTAGATAGATAGATAGATAGATAGATAGATAGAGAGAGAGAGAGAGAGAGAGAGAGAGAAATAGAGAGACGGAGAGAGAGAGAGAGAGAGAGATACACTTACGAACAAACGGACAGCTTGAAGAGTATGTACTCACCCATCTGTCCACACCACTGACAGGTAATGAAATTGGAGACCGAGATCGTCAACATGCTTTTAGGGAACTCGCCTGTGTGATGGACAACACTGTACCAGGTATGCATTGACTTCCTGAATGAGTGCTCACTCTACACAGGGCTGAATTATAAACACGAGCTTAGGGCGTTAATGGAAGAAGGGGGGGGGGGGGCACACATTTTTTTCGTTCCCAGATTTACCATGAACCATATTGTGCCAAACTGCAAATAGTGCAGCTGAACCAGGGTCGTCAGAAAAGGGCACCCACAAAAACAAACATGATTTTCCATGTTACTGCAAGTGTTATTTCATTTCGAAAAGTGAAATTTTGTTTTGTGGTTTAAATTTTGCTTATATTTTGAATTACATGTACAAGCCAACGGGAGTATCAAAATCTTTTTAAGCGCTACTTGGGCCTCTAACGGTCTTAAATCCAGCCCTTTCTGCGCACGTGGGCAATGAATGAGTCTATGAGCTAATGTGTACATTCTAACAGTGCACATCTGACTATCTAATCACAATCATTAACTCTTCTGTATTTTTTTTTTTAACCATAAGCGGAATCAACATCGATTTTCTGGGAAACTTGTCATGGTCATTCATCAGATGCGGACGTCATGTTTTGGTGCTGTTGTTTGTTGTTTTTTTTAATCAAAGAAAATTTGTATATCCAATATAATGGCAGCTGTTGACAGGGAAGCGTGGCATTTTACATAGAAAACTACAGCTGAACAATGAATTCAACTCAGTATTTTCTCTAATTGGCTTTGTAATAATTATTAGTCTAGGCTCCGCAAACAAGTCTAGAGTGCTGTTTAAGTGAATGAGGGTTTTCATTTAAGCACTCATAAGACAATGAAATAAAACATTGTAATAGTTGAACGGCGCAACGTGATGTCTGATTAAGATGAGCATTTCATCTCAGAACATTAAAAAAGCATTTAGGCAAAATTGTCGAGTGACCGTCACATACTGACTTTTAAATTCACGAAATATAAAAACCACAGAAAAACTGTGGGGTCGCAGCAGGGCTATAAGCAAAGTCAAAATTGGGCAAAAAGAAAAGGTTGTATGCAACATACAACCTTTTCTTTTTGCCCAATTTTGACTTGACTGTTAAATGTGTTTGAAATTCTGCCTAGGGTTCATATTTCACACCAAACCTGATGCAAGTGATTTTTTTCAAAAGTTAGTCTGTAGCCTGATTTTGAGATCATTTCTTTGCGCTTTGTAACGCATTATA
Organism: Onchidella celtica; assembly: GCA_963931925.1. Taxonomy (NCBI): domain Eukaryota; kingdom Metazoa; phylum Mollusca; class Gastropoda; order Systellommatophora; family Onchidiidae; genus Onchidella; species Onchidella celtica. The sequence goes on along the minus strand of OZ007570.1, from coordinate 73,242,200 downwards.
CTTAGACAAATTAATTTCTACAGTACCAAACGTTGGAAATCACTGCCAAATGTGTTCGCATTGAATGGGAAAACGATGAGTGAATGTTCAGCGGACAAAACCCCAAGCACTGAAATACACATGTTGAACACTGTTTACTTTTGAGCACAGTTTGGCATTGTAGGCATACTTTGTTTTTCATGAAATAATAGTAATAATAATAATAATAATAATAATAATAATAACAATACAGGTAATATTAAGAATAACCTTACTAGAGCGTCGAGAGGGTGGATCTGTAAGAACCTAAAATTCGTGACCACGTGAAAAAAAAATGATGAGACTTGGTGCACTGTTTCAATTTTTGATGATAAGTAACGTGGACACATCAGTTTTGGACATATTTTAGCTTTAACATTATTCATTCAACATTTTTTTTAAACAGCAAAACATGAGATGCATTTTTGTTTCACAGAATCGAAAAATGTGACCAGAAATTGCGTTCTATGTAAGTCTTCACTCATGGCTGGCAGAAAGTCAATTTTATCTAATCTGTGTATTCTGCACACGAATTATAATGTAACAATAATTTCTATTAATCTTTGCATCGAATTTAAATGCCGTTTTTAATTATCTAGATAAGCTTGGGCGGCCTAGAGCGAATTGCTTTGCAAGATTTATCTTGCCCGGGTTGGCCAATAATAATAATAATATTAATAATAATAATAATAATAATAATCATAATAATAATAATAATAATAATATAACCATTCTGAAAACAGTGGAATCAGAAAATGCATCACAGAACTCAGCACGAAAACTGTTTGGTTTCAGATACTCTGAGTGAGCGAGGTTTGGTCAGACCTGGAGATGCAATGGGAGACAGCAATGCATGTGTTCAGAGGTTTCTCCAGCAGTGTCTCGTCCTTTAGTTTTGGGGGACCTGAGGAAGTAACAAAAGCAACAATACAACTTTATGTACCCGCTTATCTAGCCGGGTTTACAATCAAAGAAAGATTATGCTGTGAGTTCAATCTTTACCCAGAGTATCGTAATTTATGCCCTGAGTATGTCTCAGTATTGACTGGTCACCACTGTGTGACTTTGAGCTGACAGAGTTGATCTCTAGTTCTTGTTGCTCTGGCTTAAGACTTCTGTGATTTCAGTACTAAAAACATTTGCTAACTGATGGGTCGCTACAAATTATGTCCAGGAAATTATGTGTGCGTGTGTGTATGTGAGTGCCTGGTGTAAGTGAGAAAAGGACGGAAATCAAAGTAAATTTTAAAAAAAGGAAATTTTTGGTGAAGTCAAATGCAAGAACTGGAAGAAAATGCAAGAAACTCACAAAGGACGTTCACGTCCACAGATTTTTGTAACTCTGTCGGTGTCGACTCGTTTTCTCTGACACCTTTACATTTGTATATGTCGGCATCCTGGCAGGTCACGTTGGTCAATGTCAATTCCAACAGGTCAGTGTTTGCAACATACTCTTGTAACTGTCCCCGTCCACTGCCTGTCAGTACAGCTTGGGTAGGAGGGTCATCATCGACCTGACATGTAAATTTCAAGACTTGTTCATCCTCAGCTACCACAGACTGAGAACCGTTCACATAGAAATTTGTAACTTCTGTAGAAATTGCAATAAAGTAACAGATTTTAACCTACCTACCACTTGCATTGTCTGAAACAAAAGTTTCGCGATACACCATGTTAGAGCAGTGACTGTCTTGGTCAGCTTTGTACAAATCACAACTACATGTAAACTTGTGCATTAAGTTGCATGGATGAACACTTGGATCATAATGGTCTACATGTCCCATAAAATAGTCATGATAATAATAATAATAATAAATAATAATAATAATAATATAATTCAATATTGAAATGAGCTACAGCATTAAAATAACATAATACACATTATTATGACCATAATTATGTGTTTTGTGAAAGAAAATAGCAAATCCCACTTATTAGTAAATTTTTACAGGGCTGAACATTAATCCATTTTAGGAAGTGGCTAAGCTGGTTATTAATGTTTTTACAGCACTTAATTTCCCGTCGTTTAATAAATATCAGCTGACAAATTTACCTATTAAATCTGTCCTAAACTTCTCTTCTCTAGGAATGCGTAGTCCTTCCTTAGTGACAGCTGACACAACCACTGTATATTCACGGTCAGGGTTCAGATCAGATAAAACTTGAGTAAATTTGCTGCCGGCTGTGTTTAAATATACAAAAGTTTGGCCATTGCCTGGGTTGTCTTTCTCTTTGCAAGTGGACTGAGAAATGACGGGCTGAAATACAAAGATTGGACATATTTATCGGAACCCATAATGACATTCTACACATGCATGGGACGACATTTGTATCATGGATAGTTTTCCCTCCGTCAGGTCTTCCTCATGCTGGTTAAAAAATGAGGAAAATAATGGTTAATTTCAGCATCTGCAGTTATTCATGGCTACTTAAATTCCGTTCTGTTTCTAAACAAACCTGTTTATCTCGAATTTATCTCGAATCTTCATTTTCTGTTAGCACCAGAAGAGCAGAAGGTCTGGGTTTTTCTCTTCGCAAGCGTTGATAAAATGCAAATATTGTAACTGTAGAAATGCCTTGCCAGCTACGTACAAAGGAATTATGTTCAAGTCCTCGGTCTTGTCGTTGTGAAATACTGGCAGATTTTTTTTCTTTTCCCAATGTAGATCTACATATTATTTCGTCATTTTGCATGTGGCATTGAAACAACTTGCATTATTTGTATTTTTTTTTTAACAGAATGATGCGTTGAGTTCCGGATTTCGGTTGTTTTGTTGTTTTCTGTCTCTGTGGTATACCTTAAGTGGAGGAGGGGGAGAACAGGTCCTGAAATCGAAATTAGGTTTCAAAGTTTTGTTATCGAGATATTGTACGTTTCAGTCAGTTTACCCAAGTACGAATATTATTTTACTAACGATACGCGAGTTTCAAATTTCAATCCTGAAAATATATGCGTTTTAGTGAGGTGGGGGTTAAGAAAAAAGTCATAAGAATTATGTCGTTGTGCCTCAAAGTTAGCCCTAAATAAAATGTCAGTGTTGCCACCAAAATTACGATTTTGAGTGAATACTTTGTATCGTAAAGAATACAGTGTCAGCTGAATGGGCAGTGCTTTTGTTCTATGTTTTGTTTGTATAACTTTGCAATACGACCTAGAATTTGTCACTTTTTATGAAAGATTCCCAAATAGAAAGACATTAGGCATTCCTTGCAGGCGCAAAAGACGAGCGATCTCAAAAAGGCGTAGACCAGTGATGGAAGAAGAGTGCTGTTTATGTTTACATGGTTTTTATTGTTGATAATTGAATGACAAGTAACGAGTCCAAAAGTTTTATCAGTAGAAAAGGCGGGATATTCTTCATGAGTCCTTTCAGTACATATTGCGAATAAATTAATGCATATGATACTAGCCCGCCCCATAAACCTGAGTTTGACCCCCACTCTCAACTGATCTATATCCCATTCTACCCTATAGCTTATACCATTTCTGCTCCCCCCCCCCCCCCACCCTTCCTCCCCAACCCTCTGATCCTCCCCCCCCCCCCCCCCACTAGTTTCTCCGTACAAATCTATAATAAACCTTTGATAGTTTGCAAATCATTTTTGAGGTGCAGCCTACCAGTGATGTTTTGAGGTATGTGTGACACTTTTCAGTAATATAATATTTATTGAAAAATGACAACTTCGAATAAAATTTCTCAAAATTCAACTTTTCAAGAGTAAATTTGTGAACTACTTTTTTTGTTCATTATAACTGATGGACCAACTGGTATAAAATTTCGTTTGAACAAGTAAAAAAAAATAAATAAACCGAAGGAAAATGGTTTATCTTTTCATTTTTTTTTTTTAATGAATTATTTTCTGTGATAGGAAATAGGGGAAAATGGAATTCCGCTACACACCATTTTCAAAAATTCATAATATAAGATCTGTAAAAGAAATCAATTATCCTGTGTAATTTTTTTTTTCATTGGACTTAGTAAGACATGTGAGAATGTCAAATAAAGCCAGTAAAATTTGGCAGAGCTTTTCTCTATTGACAATGACACATTTTGGGGACTCAACGATGTGATGAGAATTTGTTTTTTTTTTTTTTACACTTTTTTTTTTCAAATTCAGGCATCCTGAATATGATTATAATAGTTACAACTGTTTCATAATACATGTAACCAAAATCACCTTAAGCACCCCCCCCCCCCCGCCCCAACCTTCTGCGTATATTACGTGAACGTTTTACATTGAATTTATTTTTGAATACTCTCAATACAAAGACTGCATGTACCTTTCACAATGTGAACTTTCGTTCACTAATTATAACAGACAAATAAATTTCCAAAATTGCAATGATTTAAAATGAAAAATTGTCTCCCTCCAAATGCGATCAACTCGCACTCAAAATGAACATAAACAGTATTATATTATGTCATCTATCTCCTAAAATTGCGTATAGAAAAGATAATTATTTAAACTCAGAATTCAAAAGTGTCTCTTGTTAGGGTCGCGTGGTATTTTACCCAATGCTGAACAGTGAGCACGTCAATATTTTCTCTACGTGGCTTTGTAATTAGACTAAGCGCCTCAAACAACAATGATTCCTTTAAGACCAATCAGTGCCACGCCACATGCAAAATTTACAGAAGTTGTATAAAAATAAATAATTACTGAAAACATTCTTTCTTTAATTTTCCTGTGAAACTAAGCAATGTAGACATATTATTGTCCTTATTGGTATTTGTAACACTAATCATGCTGCTGATATAATGTGATATTGATCTGTATGTGTAATTTCAAGTAATTATAATAAACCCAGAGCATTCTGTCAAACAATTCCCTGTTTTGATGGAAAACTAAACTACATCATATTCATGTCGGCATGTGTTTAAATAAATACGGGGATAATGTAAGAAATACCGATTAAATCAATTATTTACTTTAAGAGTTTATTGAATGTTAATATTTTCAAAAAAAGACAAACATTGAGGGAAAACAGAAATTGCTTTCACAATTATTGAAACGCGAAATTTAATGAGCCTTCATTTGTGTGGACGTTTCACAAGGTGACTGATCATGTAAAGAGTTGTTTTTTCTTTCGCTGGTTGATTAACATCTCATAAGAATCCCCAAATGACTCGGTAATAAATGCAATTTAAGCAATAATTTGCAACAGTTTGGTTCGTTATCCGTACACCCACTGTCAGCTGGCCGGTCACAACAAACCAGAAGAGATAGTCATGAAATCAATAATTCTCAATTCCGGTGACAGTAACTCTAATGTAGGTCGGACAGTGCGCTAGTTCGTAGATGGTAATGGTGTAGTCGCATTTCAATGTTTAACTGTCATAAATGGCCACGACTGGTTCACTCCTCTAGTACGCGGGACACATTGGTCTAGAGCAAGGGGCTCGCCTCTCGTTCCGAAGGTACCCGGTTCGATACTCGGCCGCTGCAGGAAGGTTGGATTTTTTTTTTCGGGGGAAAAAAATCCTGTCATAGATTCTATGTTAAATAGGATCGAGTATCTAGTCTTTTCCCATAAGGGCGAAAACCTCAAAGGGCCCGTGTGGACGTTGGGCACGTTAAAGATACCTTGGCAGTTAACAGTCGAGAAGAGCATACCGAAAAAAGTCGCTGCCCGGGCAATATTTAAAAAACAACAACTAATCCTTACCACAACAACAACTAATCCTTACCACAACAACAACTAATCCTTACCACAACAACAACTAATCCTTACCACAACAACAACTAATCCTTACCACAACAACAACTAATCCTTACCACAACAACAACTAATCCTTACCACAACAACAACTAATCCTTACCACAACAACAACTAATCCTTACCACAACAACAACTAATCCTTACCACAACAACAACTAATCCTTACCACAACAACAACTAATCCTTACCACAACAACAACTAATCCTTACCACAACAACAACTAATCCTTACCACAACAACAACTAATCCTTACCACAACAACAACTAATCCTTACCACAACAACAACTAATCCTTACCACAACAACAACTAATCCTTACCACAACAACAACTAATCCTTACCACAACAACAACTAATCCTTACCACAACAACAACTAATCCTTACCACAACAACAACTAATCCTTACCACAACAACAACTAATCCTTACCACAACAACAACTAATCCTTACCACAACAACAACTAATCCTTACCACAACAACAACTAATCCTTACCACAACAACAACTAATCCTTACCACAACAACAACTAATCCTTACCACAACAACAACTAATCCTTACCACAACAACAACTAATCCTTACCACAACAACACACAGAAATAAGAGCAAGTAAGAAAAACCAATAAAAGTCAGGTGTAAATGCTAAAGGCTTGGAACCTCCTAAAACAAAGATCCAATCCCAGTCCTCTAATGTCTCATTATGTTTATGAAATCTCATGTATCAAGAAAATTGACATGTAAGTTGGGCAGGTCTAGAATGTTTGTGATTTAAATAGCATGCTGAGGGGGAATGTGAACATTAAAGAAACTTTCAGGTTGAAAGACGCGTGAAATTGATCTTTAAATGAAAATATTTTGTCTGGGCCTTGACATAACATTAATAGAAGTAAGACACATGGGATTAACTCAGTTTACATTTATTTACGCAAAAATCTTTGTTAAACGGAAATGATTAACTTTCCGTATTATGTGACATTGCGGCCGGGTGTTTTTTCGACTAAAGTTGGTTTTCAGTCAACAACATCGAGGAAAAACAACATCAAAAGAAAAAAAAAATAGATCTACCAGCTGTCCACCACAATCTGTGCAGGGCAGTTTTAGCTGATACAGACAGGCTTGATTCTCCTTCACTTCCACAAGATATCCAATAATCTCATCATTGGGATTGAATGGTGTCTGCCATGTTATTGTAGCACTGTACTGTGTGGTTGAAGTCAAATTCAGTAAATGAACCTGGTCGGTTTCTGTGTAGGAAAAGGGAATAAAAAATCCCATAGGAGTTCCAAGGATCAATGTATTTAAGCAAAGAACACTATCCCGTGTTTACCCCGAGGTAACCTGTGAGGTAAAGAGATCTAAGAAAATCCGCAGTCCACAGTCCCCTTCAACTATTCAACTGGCATGGATTACTACTGGTTAAAAAGAGAGCACGTGCACATACACATACACACATCAGTAGTTTGTAACTTTCATGCGATCATTGAATCCCCCCCCCCATATCTTTCTCTCTCTCCCTCTCTCTCTCTCTCTCTCTCTCTCTCTCTCTCTCTCTCTGCGCGTGTGTTTCGGTTTCAAGAAATGTGTCAGTATCATCAGGAAATAGGTAAATCTGTGTGCATACATCGTGGTACCGTAGCTATAGCCGCCCTTATGGCCTTTTCCCTGTAATAAGTTATCCATAGAGGATTGTGTTTTAAAGTTCTGCCATCCTCCAAGTGGTCACCGTGACCAAGTCAGTGAGGTGTCTCTGCTTGAGGCATGAGGATATGGATGAGATGTTAAAATTTCCTTGTTGGGGACTTTATCTTTCCAAAAGATGCAGAGTATACAGCGAAGACAACGCACAAGAAAGGCATGGAGTATCCTGTCCTAACATGACTTGAGTGTCCACAGTATGCCTCACTGACACACAGCAGTGTGCTCACAACACGGGCCTAGTGCATCTGCACTTTGGTGTGCTCCGTGCGTTTATTGTTTTTTCATACCTTTGGAATGTTGCCAGGGGAGCGAAGTGTAATTACAAAGCCAAATACAGAGAATATTGAGTTGTATTCGTTGTTCACCAGGGTCTTATAATGTAAAGTACTATGCGCCCCTAACAACAGCCTACCTATTTGGGCAGCCTCGCAAGAGTGGCACGGGCTTTTACAATGGTTTTATCGAGATTTGTCGCCAGAGATTGAGTGTCCGAAATGATAGAACCAATCATGTGAATTCATTTACATAATTATGTAAGTACATTATTATTCTGGGCTTAATCAAGCACACCGAAACGCAGCATGTTAAGGAGCAGACAATCTCATAAGAGCAATTTTTTTCAGGTAGAGGATAGGTGGACCCCGTGGTCTACCTATCTGTATAAGATAGATGGACAACAGGGTGTACCTAGCGAAATAAGTAGGTTTAAGGATAGGTGGACCCCGGGCTGGGTTCATTTGTGGTGAAATGTTTTAGGATAGTAGTTCTTAAAAGTGGTGTATTCCGTAAGACTGATGTTGCAAAAAGAAAAATTCTGTTGTAATTCAGCAACAAAGTCCAGTCATGAGTACTTATCTGGTGGTACCAGAAACTTGGCATTCAAGTCCACTCACTCAACCGCTGCACCACGGAAGCCAATATAGGCCTAATGGTGTGTACATCGATCGCCAATGGCTACCCCAGCCCCTTTTCGCCTGATTTGTCAATCTGACTACCGCCCATTGATACAAACTGACTAGAGCCTTATGCCCCCCATGTCCAACAAAACATGTAGATTTAGATAGATCTAGATCTATCGACATCCATGCCGCCATTCGAATGTTTGTTTTCTTACCCTAGCCTAACTTGGCGATGAAGGACAGCTTTCCATTGGTCCGGGTTCCAAATATCCTAAAACGCCTACATTTTGCTAGGTACACCTCGGGGTCTACCTAGCCACTTTGGTTTTTTCATGCAATTTAAACGTAAAACTGGGACACGAACATTTGACAAAATACAGAGAGGAAAAAAAAAAGGAAAACCCATCTGAAATTAATATTTGCCATAGATTACACATTAGTTTCTATGTGTAACTGTACTCACTCTCGTGTATGTGTAACTGTACTCACTCTCGTGTATGTGTAACTGTACTCACTCTCGTGTATGTGTAACTGTACTCACTCTCGTGTATGTGTAACTGTACTCACTCTCGTGTATGTGTAACTGTACTCACTCTCGTGTATGTGTAACTGTACTCACTCTCGTGTATGTGTAACTGTACTCACTCTCGTGTATGTGTAACTGTACTCACTCTCGTGTATGTGTAACTGTACTCACTCTCGTGTATGTGTAACTGTACTCACTCTCGTGTATGTGTAACTGTACTCACTCTCGTGTATGTGTAACTGTACTCACTCTCGTGTATGTGTAACTGTACTCACTCTCGTGTATGTGTAACTGTACTCACTCTCGTGTATGTGTAACTGTACTCACTCTCGTGTATGTGTAACTGTACTCACTCTCGTGTATGTGTAACTGTACTCACTCTCGTCTAGAATGGAAATAAGAAGAACATAACACTGGCACTCTTTAGGCCATTCATCGCCGGGCATGCTGACTGTACAGTTGGTATTCTGCTGTCCTATGACTTCTTCATCAATTCTTCCGGTGCTGTAGAACCCCTGTAGATACCAATAAAACATTAATAATCAGCTAGATCAGTGTTTCTCAAGGTGGGCAATATCTTCCCCCCCCCCCCCCCGGGTTTGGAAGGGAGGCGGAGTCTGCACCTCACAAGGCAGTGGTCTGTTTGGTATTCAGCATTAGGCATTACTCTCGTATAACAAACACATTTCAAGTCCTTCTTGCTCACTAGAACATTTTATGGGCTAGACCGCTTTGCTGAAATATGGTGGTCGTGAAAGAGAGCTATCTATATTATAAAAAAAATATATGTTGTTTTTTCAAGGGGCGAAAATAAAACAAACAAACAAAAAAAAACGGATGAAATAACCAACAATAATTTTCAAATTTGAGCCTTAATTTCCAACACCGCATTATCTAACATTCCTGCATTTTCCTGCCGATGTTTTTGTCGCAAAATATGTTTCAAACTGCCTGTTTACTGGAATGAGAGAATCGGGCATGAAATACTGTAGTGATGGGTGTAGAAATGTTACTGTGCTTTGTTGCATGGAAAAGTGCAGGTTTCGGAAAAATCTGAGGTAACATTGTAAAATGATAACACAGTACAGATTTATCCCGAGCAATGGCGTGGACCTCAGCTTGGTCATTACCTAAAAGGTAAAAATTTACTCCAAGAACTGGACTTAGAAATGAGCAATTTCATCTAAAATATTTTGTTTGGTCATTATGAGTTTAAAACTGAGTGCTGATCAAAGAAACCAGAGGTGCGCATATCGCACAGTTAGAGTTTACAGAAGTTCACAGACTCCTGTGATGGGAGTAAAGTAATACTGATGGTTTGAATGTAGCTTAAAACGCACCAATTACATTACAGTGCAACCCTAGACATAGACAGGGCTCAAAAGGTGTAAAGTACATACTTACGGAATACTAAAGAAAATAATCTCTGTTGAAAAAAAAATGAAAATAATTCTAGCGAGTAAAGCCAGGCATCCCAGTTGATGCAGTGTAAAAACAAAGACATTCCCCAGCACCATCTGTAATGGGCTTACGATCCTTTTTTTTTTTGTTGTTGTACGTTTGGGGGCGGGGGGGGGGGGGGCTAAGATAGCAAAGATAACAACAAAAACAACAATAACTAGAAACAGAAAAATACACTGTACAAATGTCAAGGGCAGATATCCTCAAAAACACACACCATCTGTAATACTTTCATGGACCTGTCAAATAAATCCCTTTTATATTGTTTATGCTTACCCCAGTGAGGGAGTTACATTGGCATCTGTAGTATATAAGCGCCCTTCTGAGAGAATGAATGGAGCAGGATATCTTGACCACTACCTCATCAGTCAGACTGCTGTTAACCACAGACATCCCATCAGAGCAGTTTATCGTAGGGAGTTCTGGTCAGTATTGGAGAAGAATAAAAGAATGCATAATAGTATCATGTTCCTGCTGGGAGGGGTTGGGGAGAATATTGTGGAACGTTAAAGGTATGTGCTATTTTTTTTATCAATAATAACAGGAAAATTCCAATCATTTGTTTCATCCGTAGAAAACTTTCAGAACGATTTAGTACCAAACAGTCCTTCTAACATAAATAGTAGAATAAGTTTTATTACAATTTATTAATGACATCACTATGTTTCGGCAATACCTGTGCCAATCATCCCCGCTATTTCATCTTTATTTGTTTGTTTGCTAATGGAAATGTGATAAAGACTGGCATGCACATCCCAAACTGACATATCAGTCTCATTCAGCATGGAGACTCACTCTCGTCGATCGGATCGCCCTGAACAGATCTTGGGGAACATGTTTAGCTACGCATTGATGGGGAGCCGGAGGCCGCCAGCACTAGTGATATACTTGAGAGAATGGTGAACCCCGCTTTTACTGCCACAACTCTGTGCCATTACATCGGACAGTTTAACAATAATCTTCCCTATGTGACATACGTGTGTAAGCCTGAGACTGAGATCGTGTTTAAATAAGGATTTCCAGCACCAAACCGACAACCCGGCCCATGTCTCTTTAAATGCCAACTGGAATACAAGAACATACTGACGGCACAGTTGATCTGACTGGCGAAAAAAGGTAATGCTGGCTAGATTGGCTGCTTATTTTTGTAGTAAATATGAAACATTTCTATCCCGGAAACCAAGGTGTTGGCTAAAGTTTGACCAAGAGCTTGGAAACCAACAGTAACAATATTTAAAAAAAACAAAAAAGCGGAGGATTTTCATCAAGATTTCACACAACAGTGATTTGCAGGAAATGTGACGTGCCGACCTCTTGAGGTGTGGACGGTTTTTTTGTATTATATATTTACTGATTTGAAGACTTGAAATGCTCCACGAAAAGATAAGCCCACGACATCATCCCTTCCTAGACCATCAACGCTGAGTCAACCTGTCTTCATGAACACACATTGCGCCTATTTTCTTTCAATTGTTACAGAAACAGACCACACATCTTCCCCAGGGGTAAGGAGGGACAAAAATGTAAGGGATGTATGTGTGTGTGTAGGGGGGGCGGGGAGAGTTACAGTATCCAGAAAAGGACAGTCACCACAGCTCAGGCTGCTGCAAGTCTTCCATTCAAAATGTTAACAGGGTGCTTAGTGCATTCAGGCACGAGGGGAACTCCATAATTCTTATCTAAAAGGAAACAAAGAACAACAAAGTAAATCTACAGACACGAGTTAAGCAGATTCATTCATTCCTTTACAGTCATGATGCACCGTGCACTTATATTTATTGTGAATGTTTGTTTGTTTTTTCTAAAACACTGTGTCGTACAGCTGCGGCTGATTTGCAAAACAATATTCTTGGAAAAATAGCTGAGAGCAGACTGATATAAAGAACAAACAAGACAGGCCCCATTACCGGCAGCTGGGTATCTTCTGATCTGCATTTCTCTGTTACAAAACATCGTTTTCTATAATATGACAAACAGGACCCTAATAAGTCAGGCCCCGTAGCAGAAATGCTATATAATACGGCGTTCAATTGTTTTAGAAGAATAATGGTGGTCAGTAGCATCGAATGCCAGGGAAAGACCAAGCAGATTAACTAATGAGATACGACCATTGTCGCTGACATGAAGAAGATTGTTGACATCTCGTACAGGAGTCGCTTTTATAGGATGATCTTTGCAGATTGCAATGGTTAGCTAATTCACGGATGTGACAGCGGTAATTGTTGCTCTAGGTCACGCTTCTCCAGAACCTTCTAGACTGATCAAAGCAAAATGTGTGTTCGTGTGTTTGCAAAAACCACTAACTCAAGCAGGTCAGATTGACATGAAATGTTGAACATGCATTCCTTTCCTCCTGCAGAACTTTCTTTTTCACATTTGGAGGCTCCAAATGATGGAACAGTATATATATATATATATATATAATATATTTTTTAAAAATTGTCTTTGTATCAACGACAGACTCGCCTCCCGTTCTCCTTGTCGAAAACTAAACTTGTCGTCACTGTAGTCCGACATGTTCACTATTACGCAAACTACCCAGTGCACAAAGCGTTCAGTTGAAGCGTAGTGTCCTGCGACAGTGAGTTCTGAAGCAAGACTGTGGATTATCACCGGAAATTGTCTAGATCAGAGAGAGACAGAGAGAGAGAGAGAGAGAGAGAGAGAGAGATAGAGAGAGAGAGAGAGAGAGAGAGAGAGAGAGAGAGAGAGAGAGAGAGAGAGAGAGAATAAACGTGGGAACACAGATTTATCCCGGGTAAGATCAGGCACCTCTGTATGTTTGTCTGGTCACAAAAAATATGGGCTCAAACACCTGACATTGACATTAAATTGTGGAGATGCCTTCCTTTTGTCATGTAGAATTGTTTTTTTTTTGTTTTTTTTTACATTGGCAGGCGCCACATGGTGGAAACTTTAAAAATTTTTTTTTTAGTTTGGTCTCTGTCACTGACTGCTCGCTCCCGATTCCCTTTTTTCACGAGCACATGGTCCGTGACGTCAGCACTTCCTGTCAGCGGATTTAAACAATTCGACGTAATCCGGTAAAAAATTAAAACACAAGAATACCCTGCAACCTTATAATGGCCTTAAATTCATTGTGATAGTTACAGTTTGTAGCTTTATTGTTTGCTCCAATGACTATTGTTTACTCGTTAGAATCAGTATTTTTATTATTCTAAGCTCTTAGTTAGGCTATATGAGTAAAAGGCCCAGGTAGCTCTCCACAGAAGCAAGCTTTAAAGTTCGCGTGGAGCTCGGCTGGTAAGCTTCTTAATAAAAAAGATTGATTAGGCGGACGCTGACAGTGTTTCGGGTTGTCATAAGTTAAGAATAGGAATAATGTTGCAAATATCTGGTAAAAAAAAAAAACTTGAGTGGAAAGAATCTTGGAGCTCTCCACTTTCTTCAACTCTTTCCGAAATGCTTTTCTGAAGTAACTGATCTTTTTAATGATGCTTCCTCGATTAGCATGGGAGTCAAGTCGCCCCGCGAATTCAATTGGATGGCCGTATGCTTTGTTTCTCAGTCACTTTCGCAGTGAGTGTAATACGATAGTATTCTAGGTTACCTGCAAGTATTCAAAATGTTGTCGGGCAGAATAGCTCTAATGAAAACCATGAATAAGATCAATATGTTTACTCGCTAGTTTGGATGGTGAGAAAGACAGAAGCGTGCTCTTTCAGCAATCCACAACACTTTATCATAAGTACACGAATGCCCTTGGAAATAATCCCCAGGGTTAAAAGAATTTATTCTTAAAAGCAAAAGAGCAGGGCACATAGGCTTATCCATCTCCACTACATGTAGCTGTAAGAATGATTTATTTAATGTATTATTTTTCTGAAAAAAAAGGAAGGAAATGAGGGGTCCCTTTATCGTATCATTTCATTCGATGGCACTGCAGTAATTAGATATTTGGCCGTGATGGGCAGTGACATAACGGGTTTCATATAGGAAAAGAGCCCTTCTCAGTGCCAATCTGTATCCTTGTTGATGAATGTAATTAGGATTGCTGTGAACTGTAAAGAGCCTATCTACTACAAAACATTTATGAAAGCATTACAGTGTTTTCCAAACCGGTATCGTCCAATTACCTTTAAAAAGTGAAATCAATGTGTAACTTTCGAGAGAAAAAGAGATCTGTCTGCCCTTACCTTCCATCAGAAACTGTATATCTCCTCGTCGCAGGCAATCATTTTCGTAAGACACGCGGACCTTCTGGCCAACAAAGGAATTCAGTCTACTTCGGGGAGTGGCCTTGTTCAGCCGCAGGGTCGAGGAAGGCGTAGTCGAATCTCCGACATAAACTGTGTACTTTCCACTATATGAACGACCGTAAGGGTTAATTCCAAAAAGATCTTGAAGGATTTGATAGACAAATTTCCACTGGCCGTTCTCCTTTTGTGCAGTGAAGCCCTGGGTATTTTTGGTTGTGATGGATACGTCATTCGTGTCACCTGAAATACATAATTAGGGCATGTTTACTCGCTCTTTTTTTTTCCTCTCCTCCATCGTCTTCTTCTTCGTGTTTTTTTTTTCTTCTTCTTGGATGTTCACTGATGTTGGTTTTCCTTAATTTCCATACATAACAAAGTTGATGTTCTCATAGTTAAGGTGAGCTAAAAGTGAAATGAAAATGTTTTAAACTGATGGTAAGAAACTCCTCAGGTGGAGAAAGGTGGTATATTCAAAGGAAGGGTGGATTCTTTCATTTGATGTTTCGACCTTTAACTTCCTGACATCCTCTGGACTCCTGGCCACTTACAAAGACGCGCTATTCGAATGTAACATCAGTAGAAAAGTAAGTGTAAGGAGCAGGTGGTTTGTAGCGTCAAATGAAGAAAATCAAGGTCAATAGAACTCGTGTAATAGCGGAAATCAAGTTCCAATGTTTTGTGCAGCTTGTTGGTATTTCAACAACTGTATCGTGCTGAGTTTCTAGGCCTGCATCAGCACACAGATTTGTTTTTTTTTTTTATAGGAATACTTCAGAAACCGTTTGTGTATTTAATATATACCACACTTTTTTGTAATGCTGAAAGTCATGCAGTTTTGTGTATCGTGTAATATTATAAACCAAATGATCAGTCAGTCAACCAGCCTGATCCCTTTCCACACCTTCAACACCTCAACCAGGTATCCAGCTTGGTCCTATCACCTCAGAGCTATTTAGAAAACAAATAGTAGATGAAAGTAAAAGTACACCAGCGTGTGCACCCGACAGTTTGTTTAATGAACTACCTTATTGTGTGTCATACGGTGGTGCTCGTGATATTTTGATACTTGTCAATTCTCCGTAGAGATGAACTGAATGGGACATATCCAATAAGCGGATCTTGATGTGGCCACTAATTTATCTCCACTGGTGTGATAGTATCACTATCTCTGCTTAGCAGTTATTGTTTCTACTGTCCTATTGACGTAATTCCCCATCTCTTTCTTTGAATTGGGATTGTACACTCAAACCATCAATATTTGGCAAGTTATGTTAGGAAACGAGAGTGCACCACGAAATAAATCAATGTGTTGGAAAATTGAGATATTGTATAAAAATTCAGAACAGTCAGTGAAACAAGCAGACACCTTTTAAGTTTAAAATATAGTTTGTTTCGTAGCAAAGACTCCTATAAAATAATTACCCAATATTTCCTTGGGAACAGACGGCCGTTGATACTATTTTACGTGATTGTATCCACCGACATTCGGGCTGATAACAGTTTTAAAAACTAAGTGTGTAAAATGAAATGAATTGAAAGGAAATGTAACAGACAAAAATACTTGCATATACCTAGAAAGCGCAGTGTACCCAATTGAACAGGTTTAGTGATTGTCGAGGACTTCCCGATCCATTTCACTTGCATGGAAGAAACCTCTACACCGGCAGGAGTGGCTGTCATGTTGAAGACTACATAGTAGACATCGTCAACCTTTCTGTCACAGTAACCGCAGGCAGTTGTCTCCCCACGGCATCCATCTTGCTCAATGTTAAGTTCACATAGTGAGGTTGCTTTATGGGTGTTAGTCTGAAATCAGAATCTTGTTTCTATCAGAGGACATTAAATAAAACCTGCAGTGTTTTTATTGGGGTTACCAGAAATATCCCATTGCAGATCTTTCAAAAACAAACACAGAAACTAACAAAAATACAAGAAAAGTTGATTTCCAGGTTTTTCGAAAAATTGTCTTCTTCCAACGCTGAAGGGCCAATGCTAATTGCCAAGCAACTTGCAAAGTTAAGAGGAAAAGAAAAATCTTAGACAATTTACAAACGACCATCTTGGATTAGCTGTCATTGTTCGGACCGCACGTTACAGTTTGAACCAGCACATTTAATTCCACCCTCCCGGTTCACTTGATTTTATCCCAATAGTTTATTCCTTTTTTTTTTTCGATCTCCAACAGGATCTCAAGGGACACAACTCCGACACGATTGGTTGATTGTCATAAACTTATGAAAAGCCGCGTTGAAAATTCGGTTACACTTAAAAGAATCGGTTACGAGCGGGACACGAAGGGTTAGAACTGTCTACGAATTTGAAAGCTAAGAAGAGCTTTTGTATGGAAGACAGTGGTAAATTTTGATGTGGCGTTAAACGCGCTGGGAAAAAGGTCCCTTCTGCGAGCGGAATTTAAAATGAGAATAATACAGGGAAATAAGGAAGCTGTAACAGCTGAGGTTGTTCTAGCACGTTATAGTAGCGGGGAGTTAGTTGATCTAACTACAACCCTTTAGAAAACGAAACTATTACAGCTGTAGAAAAAATAAACACGAGATCCGACGATCGATTAAATAATACTAAAGTTTAATAACTGTATCTTAACAATAAATTACTAGAAAGGCACCAGCGAACAAGTAAATATCTTACGCCACACGGAAAGGAAAACTCACTTACTCACCGACCAACCACTCACATGGGTCCATATATATAGGCATTTCTACAGAAAGTTCCCGAAATAAACGTAACTTCTGCCCTCGCATAAACTAACCAATCACGTATCAATACGTCACCAGGTTACATCACTCAAGGCCAAATTTGGCGTAAACATCTATATCTACAACGTTATCGAATGTTCTGGAACATACTAATAATAATTTACGAGGGAAAAAACTACTCACAAGGAAGGGAGATCAAGGTCACTCTGGCGAACGTCAACAATAAAATGAAAAAAGAAGTGAACACATGCTCAGTCACCAGTATAACAAGCAACGGGGAAGGGCAAGGGGTAGCCTGCAGACGCTACAGAAGCAAATTTTGATGAGGAGGTTGATTGATTACGGAAGAAAGCAAGACTGCTAACTGACCTACACAATGTTAGATTTGACAAAACAGAATTTTCAATGAAAAGGTTCAGAGGGAGGCGAAAAAAAATTTTAATACATGGGGATAAAAGCTTGCCACTGTCCGGGATAGACTTGCCACTGTCCGGGATAGACTTGCCACTGTCCGGGATAGACTTGCCACTGTCCGGGATAGACTTGCCACTGTCCGGGATGGACTTGCCACTGTCCGGGATAGACTTGCCACTGTCCGGGATAGACTTGCCACTGTCCGGGATAGACTTGCCACTGTCCGGGATGGACTTGCCACTGTCCGGGATGGACTTGCCACTGTCCGGGATAGACTTGCCACTGTCCGGGATGGACTTGCCACTGTCCGGGATGGACTTGCCACTGTCCGGGATGGACTTGCCACTGTCCGGGATGGACTTGCCACTGTCAGGGGTGGACTTGCCACTGTCCGGGATGGACTTGCTATCAGCTGTCTCTCTCTCACTCCCGACAGAACATAACATCTCCCCTGGCTGAGCGGTGTAGATTACTTACTAATTACGAGGACTGCCAGAGGCAGCCCAGGATGGAACTACCCCCCCCCCCCACCCCTCCTATCCCACTTACACACGCAAACACATCAGAAATCACACCTGAACCTTATCACCCCAACCTACTTCTGCATTGATTCCCCACCGCACTTCCCCATCTAGCGCAGTGCGCACGCCTCCTTGGTCGTCTAAACCACTCACCCCCACCCCCCCCCCCAATCCTAACCCGTCGAGCGTCAAATGTACTCGCTGGCAACAGAACAGCGACCTGAATTCACATAATTTGGAATCCAAGTATGGAGAAAACCAACCTACAACCTCCCTTCCCCTTCCAAACAAACTCCAGTGGGAACTTTTTCCTCTCTATAAATCTGACTCTTTAGGCCCCAGACCAAAGAGCAAAAGAAGAAAATATTGAAGAGCGGAACGGAAAAGAAGCAGGAAAGGAAGGAGAAGAGAAAGCGGAAAACCTGGCAGAAGAAAGGCAAGAAACGAGGAAAAACATGAAGCAAAAGAAAAATAACAAGCAAGAACAAGAAAAATGAGATAGAAAAATGCCTGGAGGATCAAATCTCCATGACCAAAGGCCTCAAAACGACAGTTGGTGTACACATTAAAAATTTGCCCCCTTGCAAAGGTAGTAACTTCAATATTTCCAAGAGTGCTGGTAAGGACCTATCGTCCTACATGTCTACTTTAAAGATAATTGAATGAAGATAAAACCATCACAACTGCCAAACATTCACATCCAACTCCACCCATAGGGAATGCTTCCACCCCCCCCCCCCCCGAAATTCTGAAGTTCTGTAATTTTATGACTTCTAAAGTCCTTACTAGTTAAACTCCATAAGTATTCACTAATCAGACGAAGTTGTAAAAAAAATTAATTTTACATTGCTGCCTTCCCTTGCAAGGACTCTCTTCAGTCGTCAGTATCTATTCAATCCCCGGGCGGATTGTACGCTTTTTGCCACTCCTCCAACTCACCTATACATACGACGGGACCTTGTTTCTTTTTGTGTTTTTATAACTAGAAATCTACATCTCAATGTTTGTTCTTGACTGTTATTTTAGCCGCCTATCATTTAGACGGATGCACACCCTCGTGTCCCCACCCCACTTCCCATTAACTTTAGCAATCGGGCCCTTCTCATTCCCAGATGCATTTGGCTGCCATCTCCCCGGCAGTGACTCTCGTCTCTCGCTCCATTTGGCCCTCGAGCGGTTTCGACTGACTGTGTTCTTGTCGCTCCTTCCCCACCTTGCTTGACAACGCAACACGGAACTCTTGGCGGGATCTTTTCTCTGCGCTTTCGATTCAGTGTCTGTTTTTTTGTCTGTCGGGGACTCTGATGGCCGTAGGTTACTTGGGCGGATCCGGCTGGCTGTTATTCATCTTATTACCAAAGTGACATTTACTGGGCGCCAGGACTTAGAAAAATAGCATTTTTGTTTTTTGCTTGGTTCTTACTCTATGTCACAATATAAGTGCCAGTTATACTTTCTACAGCCTGGACCGCTCTTTGATCTTTGCTCTACCTTACCCTAGCAATTTCTGAAAATTAAATACAACTTACTGTATTTTTTAATGTAACAATTCACAAGCTCGTTATTGTCAAACTATTTCAATTGTAATGGTTGTCTCCCTTTACAAAGACTCCTTATAATTTATTCGCCGTTAATTTTAGAGCGTTGTCTCCCTTTACAGAATTATATAATGTGCTTATCTCAAAGGAAGTGCATAGGTGGGGAAAATATTCCCTCCCTATGCGTTTTGCATAGGTAGGGAAGATAGTGTACTACGTCATCACTACACGTATGGAATTATTATTGGTCTAAATTTAGTTCATTATAGTTATTAGAATTAGTTGTCGGCGAGCCAGTGACGGCAGGAGCAGATCGCGATTCGAGTCAGTCAACGACAGAAAGTTTATATTATGAATCAAACATTCGAATCAGTCGGCGAGTCAGCAAAGAGGCAAGAGACAAACGAAAGGCCTAGACCTAGCTCAAAACAAAACGCAATGACAAAGGCTCGCTGCTCGGGGGAGGGAGAGGGAGAGGGGACATCAATCGATTTCTTTATGCACCAAAATTGAAAAGCAAACAAAAAAAATCTGCAAGGACTATACTGCACTGGGAAGAAGTAAATATTAGCTTGAAATAGTTTCAAAATTTTTGTTTCTCCTCTCCCGTGTAATTTGTGGAGAACGAACTGAAATGTGAAGGGTTCGGTGGTCGAACTACTGCGTAGACGAAGTTTCATCACTCCAGCTAGCAACCCTAAGGTAATCCTCTATATAGGATGTTTGCACAAAGCAATGGCAACGTTCCCTCGTAGATCCGCTGTTTACACCATTGGCCGACGTCTGTTTGATGTAGGGAACCCACCCCTACGGTAATCCTACCTACTCTGCGGGGATATCTTACACAAATCTATGTGTCGAATTGACGTAGGGGTGCTGGCTGCGAAATTCCCTGGAATGGTTGACCTGTAAGTGCCTCAACAAATTAAATGTCGATGTATTCTGTGTAGGTGTGCTTCACTGTATGTTTTCCTAAAACGGCAGGAAACAGCTCTATTGCTCATCCCTGGCCGATCGAGTTTTCACTCGTGACGGCAATGGCGAATATGGCAGTATTCTTTAATTGTTTAACGTCCCCATAAAGGCAATTGGAGACTGTCGGGGTATCTGGGAGGTGGCGGGATCTTAGTTGTTTCAGTCCTTGGCACTCCGCAAGTATGTGCTCGACTGTCTCCTGCGGGGACCCGCAGTGCCGGCATACTGGCTCACGGAGTGGGTTGAAACGGTTTAGATGTGCGTTCAACTGGACATGTCCCGTCCTCATACGCTGTATAATAGTGGCGTATTTACGCTCTAGTGTCAAAATCGGGTCTTTGATGTCTGGTTTGGTTTGGTTATGATACACCCTACGTCCTTTATCCGAGTTTGCCCATTGATCTAGCCATTTCCTGCGTCCGTGAGCGGGGATTCTGGCTCGGGCTGCTGGGTAAGACGTGGGGTGCTTTGCTTGTTCGCCTTTGGTCCCCTGTTTCGCTAGGCTATCTGCAACCTCGTTGCCCCGGATTCCTATGTGCGCGGGGATCCCCTGGAGGTGGACCTCGACACCGTATCCACTTATGATCTGGTGGCAGATATGTCTGATTTTATCTGCGCCATGTGCCTCGGGCTTATGGTTGAGCGATTGGACGGCCATCAGTGTGGCCCTTGAGTCTGAGAACACAACAATATCTTCTGGCGATACTGTTCCGTTTTCAAAGCCGTTGGAAACCGTAGTCAGTGTCCTCCAAATCGCTGTCGCCTCAGCGTCGAAGTTGGAGCTATTCGCCCCGCATGGCCCATAGATCTTATCGGTGTCGGTGCCGTCAGAGTAGCATATAATTGCTCCGTACCCCGCATTTGTAGTCGCCTGTACTGCCGAACCGTCAGTATAAGCCTTGATCATGTGTGCTGGGTACGAGTCAATAGTTTCGCCAGCTGCCGTTTTCAGGATCGTGGGATTGACCTCCTTAGTCATGTTTGTGTCTAGAAGCGTGGTTTTGACCACTGGGGGTTTCAGGGAGGCGTGAGGTGGCTCTTTCGTCCATAACCGAAGGGGCATTCTGTCTTGTTCTAGCCCATACTCCTCAGTTAGCCGTTTGGCCTCGCCCAGGAACGACTTCTTCTGAAGTATTTTCGGTGGCGGGACGATTTCGATCGCCTCCCGCGCCGGGTAGTCCGGCTCGAGCCTTTTTAACCTCTCGTACTGCTGTAGTACGCTTCCTTCCCTTCTGGTTGCCAGTGGTTCCACATTGGTCATGATTTCGAGAGCATTCGTAGAAGTGGTTTTGAGGCAGCCTGTTATGAGTCTCAAGGCGCTGTTCTGAACTCGGTCCAGTGCCGACAGCGTTCGGTCGCTGGCTATTGGTTGCAGTGGTAGGCTATATTCTAGTCCTGCTCGGACGTAGGCTAGATATAGCTGTCTGAGAACCTTCCCAGTGGAACCCCAGTTGGTACTGGCGAGCATTTTTAACAGTGTCAATCGCCTCCTAGCCTCAGTCTCGAGCTTGCTGACGTGCGTCTGCAAGTTGAGCCTGCTGTCAAGTTCAACTCCCAGGTATCGTGGTGCGCTTTCCCTTTTGAGTGTCTGGCCATTGGTCTTAAGATTGATGGTGGCTTTCTGGGCGTGTTTTCCGTTGGTGAAGAGTTGATAAACGGTCTTATCGACGTTTATCTCCATCTTCCACAATCGGCAGTAGCAGGCAAGCGTCGCGAGGTCCCGGTTAAGGTCTCGCTGTAGCCATTGGACATGCTTTCCTGTCCTCCAGATTACCATATCGTCGGCATACATCGCTTTTTCGCATCTCAGGTATTGTGTGAGGTCGCTAGTGTAAGCTGCAAAGAGCGTGCAGCTTAGCGCTGAGCCTTGCGGCAGGCCATTCTCCATGGTGAGTTGGCTTGAGGTTTGTCCGTTCACTCTGGTGGAGACTGTTCGATTGTGCAAGAAATCTTTGACCCATCCGTACAGATTTCCTTTGACCTCCGCCTTGAGTAATTTAAGGAGTAGCCCACCTTTACACACCTTATCGTACGCTTGTCTGAGATCGACGAATACGGCGATCGTATGCTCCCGCCTATGGAAACCATTATTGACCGCTTGTGTCAATCGGATAAGCTGGTCCATCGTCTGCCTGCCACTACGAAAGCCCGCCTGGTGTCTGTCTAGAAGACCGCGCTCTTCTAGATACCAGGTCAGCCGGTAGTTAACCATCCTCTCCCCTACTTTGCAGATGCAAGAGGTAAGGGAAATTGGCCTGTAATGTGATGGTTCGGTGCCATCTTTGCCTGCTTTCGGGATAGCTGTCACCACGGCCTTTTTCCAGTCAATAGGGAGTTTTCTCTCGTGCCATGTTCTATTTATTAAGGCTAGGAGCCATTTCTTTGCCGTGGGGCCCATCTGGAGCAACATCTCGTTAGGGATTTTGTCCGGGCCTGACGCTTTACGATTTTTACTCTTGCCAAGTGCTCTCTCCAGTTCCTCTAGGGTGGACTCACTGTTAAGGCCCTCATAATCGCTGTCTACCTGCGATTGTTCGAGCTGACGCCTGACCTTACGGAGCCCCTTGTCCGTATTCGTAGCTTTGCCACTCTTATTTGTACTGGCAAAGTGTCGGTTAAGCATGATTGCACGCTTATGGTCTGTCACCGCGACCGTCCCGTTTGCCCGTATCGGAGCGACATTCTTCACTCTTTGCCCCCGATTAAGGCGATTCAGGACGGTCCACGCTCGGCCACCACTCGGGTCCACGTTCAGAGACTCGCACAGGTTTAACCACTTTGCCCTTTTGGTGCTTCTAGACAACAGTTTGACTTTGGCGGTCAATCTGTTATACTCGATCCTGGCCGCCGTGCTCGTTTTTGCTTTTCTTCTCGCCCTCTTACGCTGTTGGACCGCCTGTTCAAGTTCCTTTGACCAGGGTAAGCGATTTAGGGGCTGCAGTCCTCGCGGAATACTCCTCTTAGCAGCTGCGAGCACGGCCGTAGTCAGTACGGCGTTGGCTTCGTCAATAGAACCCTGGTTGGGGTCCACCTCGTTCAGAGTTAAACCTAAAGTCTCTCTGAACTCTTCCCATCTGCCTCGCTTATAATTCCAGTTTAAACGCTTCTCCTTCTTCTTAGCTGTTTTGGTCTGGATTTGTACGAGGAGAGGAAGGTGGTCGCTACCTACGTCCTCGAGGACTGCGTAGCTGTGTCTGGTAACGAGGTCAGCAGATAGAAGCGTAATGTCGGGCCGACTCTCCGCGCCGTTTGCTCGATGCAGGCAAGTAGGCGCGGAGTCGGCTGATTGTATCCGGACCAGGTTCGAACTTAGGAGGAGATCTTCGACATTTCTTCCTGCGATGTTCGTGGATTCTGGGGCGTAGCCCATTTCAGGGCTTCGTGCGTTGAAGTCTCCTCCTATGATGGTATTATTACAGGTAGCCTCTGTCAACCCTAGGTCGCAGGGGACCTTTGGGGGATTATACACATTCGTGATGGTAAAGGACACGCCGTCCTTCCATACTGTAAGGGTGAGGGTATCAGTTTCACCGTTGCTCGTCGGGGCGTGCTGCCTCACAGCCGTAACGTCGTTACGGACCAGTGTGGCAATGCCTCGGCATTTGGTACACGAGCAGGTGTACATGGTATACCCTGTGACGTGCGCGCCTCTCCCATTCAGTAGAGTCTCTTGGATGAGAGCTACATGTATGTGTTTTGCCTTCAGGAGCTTAGTTAGCTCCAGGACCTTCGGGCGAAGGCCGCAGACGTTGAGCTGCAACATGTTAAGTGTCGCAGGGGGATCCCTCGCCGCTAGGGTCCCCTTGTTGGTTTTCACACACTCATTCACACTCGCATTCGGACACAGGTCACCAGTAGCATACTTGCGTAGGGGGACCTGGCAACTGCCATCCTCCCTACGGAGAATATGTCTCGGTTTCTCAGCCCCACGTTTCTTCTTGCCATATTTTACCATCATGTTCGGTGGGAAATTGTTGCTGCTTGGATCCCTTTCAGACAAATGGAGCCTGATGACAGCCTGAACCGACTGATTCGTATCACGCCGTGACCAGAATCTCACTTTCTCATCCGCCAGCGTGCGGTCATTGTCTTGTTTGGGTCATTGTCACGTAGTGCTTGCTGCACGTTTTTTCGAAGGATCGATTTGGTCAATCCCCGGCCCTCAATCGGGGACTGCCACCACTGCGTTCTGCTAGGCAATTTGCCCCCATCTGCCTACAGCAACGGAAAGCTCCCAGTGTTTAACGGCTTCGGGAAGGTCAGCCGTCAGCCCGTCCCCGTTAGCCAGCCCCCAGCTTGGGCTGCCCCGCTGCTACCACGTGGCGGTCGAGAAGAAATTCTCCCCGGGTCCCTCCAGACCTGGGATCGGGCTTATCCGGAGCCCGGAGGCTGCGGAATGGTCATAGGCGAAACGGTGATCATCTGCTAGTACCACTCGTTCGCATGCACCTTGTACGAGGGACCCACCGAGACAGGACCAGTATTCGACCTCAGTAGTCGGTTTCCCGGAAAGACTGCAACAGCAGGGCCCTCGGAGCAGCGGCAGGAAACAGCTAGTTCCCCTTGCTCCTCTTCCAATAAATCGGTTGTATGACATTTGGAGCACTACTGCAGATCAAAGAAAGCCGCCATGTGATCTTTGGAGCACTAAGTTAGTTCAAAGAAAGCCGGCATGTGACATTTGGAGCACCAGCATTTGGGCAGTGATTGTATCGATTAATCCTTAATCAACCTGTTGACTATCGATTACTCTATGAATATTTTGCAATAACTTGCGGTGGGTACCACAGGGATAGAAAGTTTCTTAATAGGCCTAATAAACTCTCCGTCAATCAATTCCAGATGTATAGAGACCAGTTTACGTTGGCAAAATGTTTGTTGAAGCGTTTTAAAACTTAAAAAATTATTTTGAAATTATTTGGATATCAGGATATATATGGATTATTGCAAGCATAACTGAACAAAGAAACATGTTAAATAATAATAATAGTTCGTCCATCAGGTATGATGATGACCTTAACAACACCAGAGGAATAAAGAACAGAAATTGTTGAGAATTTCAACACATGGACAATAAAGAGAACTAAAGGACACAGAGGACAGAATGGAAAGACTGTTCTTTCATGGCTTATGGCTTCTCATGTGACTGATAAGTCCTATTTTTGCCCTGCAGACCCTTCCGCATAAATGACAAGAGTGCTCCGTTGGTTCAGTACCACTGGGCCTTTTCTTGCGCCGTTCTCTTTTTTTGATGGCCTGCTGGACTCTGTCAGCTTCCCATGCTTTACTGCCTCTGGTAAGGGCCGCCCTCCAATTTGCACGATCAAGCGAGAGCTTTTCCCACTCACTCACATCAATGGCAAAGGCCTTCAGTGATTGCTTGAGAGTGTCTTTGTAACGTCTCTTTGGGGCCCCAACATTCCTCGATCCATTGGAGAGCTCAGAGAAGAAGATTTGCTTAGGGAGTCTGGAGTCGGGCATTCTGACAACATGTCCTGCCCAACGTAGCTGAATTTTTTTCAGGTGGCAGAAGATGGTCAATTCCTTGGCACGATTGAGGACCTCAGTGTCTGGAATTTTATCCTGCCATTTGATCCTTAGGATCTTTCTAAGGCAGGCCAGATGAAAGTGATTTAGCTTTCTGGCATGCGATTGGTACACTGTCAAGGTTTCAGCCCCATAGAGTAGGGTGGGAAGGACCACAGCATTGTACACTTTCAGCTTAGTGTCTGTGCGAATGCCGGCAACATCCCACACTCTCTTTCGAAGCCTGCCAAATGCAGAACTGGCTTTGCTGATTCTTGAGAGAATTTCAGTATCAACACGAGCCGCGGAAGACAGTGTACTGCCAAGATAGGTGACGTTCTCCGACACCTTCAGAAGACTGTCATGGACTTTGATATTTGGGGTCACAGGATACTTGTCGTCTGGAGTAGGCTGATGGAGCACTTCCGTCTTCTTTGTGCTTATTGTGAGGCCAAAGTTGTCACAGGCACTAGAGAACTTATCAACACAGTTTTGCATGCTATCCTCATCGTGTGCCAGAAGTGCACAATCATCAGCAAATAGTAGGTCACAGACTTGAGTACTTTTGGTTTTGGTTTTTGCCTGAAGTCTCCTGAGGTTGAATAGACTGCCATCAGTTCGGTACTTGATGCTCACCCCTTGAGGAGGAGAGCTAAAGGC
This sequence comes from Onchidella celtica, assembly GCA_963931925.1. Taxonomy (NCBI): domain Eukaryota; kingdom Metazoa; phylum Mollusca; class Gastropoda; order Systellommatophora; family Onchidiidae; genus Onchidella; species Onchidella celtica. Next base: position 73,215,303 of record OZ007570.1, on the reverse strand, counting down.
TTCTTGTAGCATTGCAGAGAACATGATGCTGAACAGAGTTGGGGCTAAAACACAACCCTGTTTTACCCCATTTGTGACAGCAAAGGGCTCTGAAACACTGCCGTTGCTTTTGACTGCAGCTTGCATGCCATCATGAAACTGGCGCACTATTGTGATGAATTCGGGTGGACACCCAAACTTCGCCAAGATTTTCCAGAGGCCTTCACGACACACTGTGTCAAATGCTTTTGTGAGGTCAACAAATGTGATATACAGCGCTTTATTTTGTTCCATGCATTTTTCCTGAATCTGTCTGGCAGCAAAAATCATATCCGCCGTTCCCCTCTCTTTACGAAAGCCACATTGGCTCTCGGGAAGCAAGACATTTGACGAGAGGTGATCAAGAAGGCGATTCAGAAGCATTCTTGCCAATATTTTGCCAGCAATTGAAAGTAGAGAGATTCCCCGATGGTTGTCACAGACTTGGCTGTCCCCTTTGTTTTTGTACAGATGGATGATTGAAGCATCTTTGAAGTCCTGTGGCAGCTTCCCTGCTTTCAACATATGATTGAACAACTCGGTCAACCTTTCAATAAGCTCTTCTCCCCCGAAGGCATACACCTCAGCAGGAATTGAATCCACGCCTGGTGATTTGTTAAAGGACATCTGATTTGTGGCAGTTCGGGTCTCATTTGCTGTGAATGGCTTGGCAAGAGCTGCATTAATAGGACTCTGAGGGAGGCGGTCAATGGACTCAGTATTTATATTTGATGGCCGATTTAGCACACCTCCGAAATGTTCTGCCCAACGCTGAATTATGGCATTCAATTCAACAATGCGTGTTGAACCATCTGACGCAAGAAGTGGCGTAGTGCCAGAGCGGGATGGTCCAAACACAGCTCGGAGGCTCTCAAAGAACTTTCTAGTGTTGTTTGTGTCGGCATATTTCTGAGTTTCTCTTACTCGCTCTTCAAGCCAGTCATTTTTCATTTTCCTCAGCTTCTTCTGGAGTACACCCTTACATGCACGCAGTGCATCAGCTTTTGCTGTGGAAGAGGGGTCACTGCAGTGAGCTTGGATGAGACTATTTTTTTCTTTGATGAGCACTTTGATTTCATTATCATTATCATTGAACCAGTCCTGGCGCTTGCGGACAGGAATACCAACTGTGCTGCTGGAGCAAGAGTGTACAGTCGTATTTAGGTCAGTCCAGCTCTGTTCAATGTTCTCAGGGTCAAAAGTCACGCAATCCAATTTTGAGGAGAGTTCTGATGAGAGCTCGCTCTGTTTCTCAGCTGAGCAGAGTTTTGAAACATTTAGGCGTCTAGGTGGCGCTTTCCCTTGAGGGCGTCTATTGCGCCTCAATGTTAGTCTGAGCTTGCAAACAATGAGTCTGTGGTCAGTTCCACACTCGGCACCACACATCGCCTTTGTTACAAGGACATCCTTTCTGTCAGTCTTCCTCACAATGACATAGTCTACGAGATGCCAATGCTTTGAGCGGGGATGCATCCATGACGTTCTGTTTCTCACGGGGAGACTAAAATTTGTGTTGGTAATGAACAGGCCAAATTCAGCGCACAAAGTAAGTAAGTGCAACCCATTGTTATTGCATGAACCAACTCCATGAGGGCCCAAAACATTTGGCCACGCTGAGATTTCGGAGCCAACCCTAGCATTGAAGTCCCCCAAGAGAATCAGCTTATCAGCTGCCGGGACAGAGCATATGACAGATTCTAGATCAGAATAGAACTTGTCTTTGGCTTCATCTGGGTTTGTCATGGTGGGCGCATATGAGGGTGGCTAACTGGCTTTTCCCAACTGGGATCCTGAGTGTCATTAGCCTGTCATTTATTTCAATTGGCATGGACTGCAAGTTTCTGACAAGGTCATTTTTAATTGCAAACCCAACACCATGCTGTCTCGGTTCGACTGCACCCTTGCCTTTCCAGAAGAAGGTGTATCCACCACTGAGCTCTTTGAGTTGGCCACTATCAGGGAGTCTGGTCTCACTGAGTGCCACTATGTCCAGGTTGTACCTGCTGAGCTCAATGGCAATAAGTGCAGTGCGTCTTTCCGGGTTGTTTGACTTGTCCTGTAGTGTGCGTATATTCCAGGCTCCTAGCCTGAGTAAGCTGAATTTCTTTTTGTTTCGACCTCAAAAAGGGATCCCCACTGGTCGCGGTATACCAGTCAGGGTGACGTGAAGTGGGCTTTCTTTAGGGCACCTTTTCTAGCCCCTTCCTCAGTTGAGGTGAGCAGTGCTATCCTTAAATAAGGCTGCTCAGCTACTGTGGGTGCTGCCTCCCCACGCCTCCACTTCAATCGACGATGAAGCGACCATAGCCCACAGCCACCAACGTGTAGGTCTGTGCTAACAGCTTCCAGTCTATCCAAACCTGCTGCCACCGCACTCGCCCATCGCCGTTGGAATTTTGAGAGGAAAGAAAACGAGACAAAGATGAAAGAAGACGAGGTGAGTGTTAAGACTGGCGCAAAGAATTTGTTTTTAGTGAGAAAGAGCTGCGCAAACATCAGACTCACTCTCTCGCCTGGACACAACTTATCCAAGTGGCAAGACAGGGTCAAGACGACTGGAAATGTATCCAGGTGCAGGAGGATACCAGAGGGACAGTCATATTGCCTGACCGGCTGCCTGTAGGCTACTCCACAGCCTCGCAGTCCCAACTGACTAAGGTGAAAGACCCAAACCAAAGAACACCAATACTGGTGGATGCTCTGTGTCACGATATCCAGGCCAGAGTGACGGTATATTGCCATCAGAATCTGCCCTATCAATCAACCACTGGCCTGCTGCCGCCAGCTTCGAAGCTACGTCCGGGAAGTTTGCTCAATTCTTCGTCTGTGATTTAGGCAAACAAGCCTATGACCACACCGCTACCGGGGGCCAATATGAAGGACTCAAGTACTGAGGGTCACATTGTGCCCTAGCATGTGGCCGTTGGGTGAGATGAAACCTCCTCCGCCCTGGCCGTTTGCACCGACAGGTACACGCCCACTGATACCATGCTAGCGTACCAGTTCATGAAACAGGTTGTACTGGATTACATGTTACCAGTAGCAGATTTTTCTGACCTGACAAACAGGGAATTATTGTAAGCATATGGATTATTGTAAGCATAACTGAACAAAGAAACATGTTAAATAGTCCATATTTATTCAACGATCGGTTTTATATTTCACATTTTTTGTGTTAAAATCTTAGAGCCGTGGGCGTTTGAATAAGTGTTTTTTTTTAATAAACATTTTCCCTCTATGTTTATACAGGCATGGGAAGAGGCGCGAGTTAAAAATGTCTATTTTAATGGGGTTTTTTTTTGGGGGGGGGGGGGGGGGGGGATATTTTTTTAAAAATAAGTGGTTGAATAAAATAGATAATCTACACGAGACTTCACACTGTTGTTGAAGGCCTAAGGGAAGTTTAGCTTCGTAGGACCCAACGAAAACAATAGGACAGTTTTGTGGAGTTAATTGGACACAGAGATCAGAAACGCCACAAACAGTGGCCATGGACAACAACAATAATAATAATAATGCTGATAACATAATAATACCTGTAATAATAATAATAATAATAGTAATAACAATACAACAACATCATCGTCATCATTTATAGACCAGTCTTTTTTCACCTAATTCATGATGATGATGATGATGATGATGATGATGATGATGATGATGATGAGCAGATCAAAATTTGTTGAGTGTAAATTTAAAGATAGAAATTTTTTTTCAGTAGATTTGCGACCTGATGTTTGTATGAGTCTGTGACAATGTAATCGAACACCAGCAGTGGTACAGGTGCTCCAAATGTCACACTGAAATTTTACTAATTTTTTGTAGCGTTCCAAATGTCATACTGCAATTTTAGGCACTGCTCCAAATGTCATGTTTTAAAAATGTTTGTGCTCCAAACGTCATGCTACCAATAAATCGACTCTAGACTTTTCATAGGTGCCATGCTCATTTACAATAATACATGTAATTACATTCTGGTTCCATGGGCTTAAAATTAAAGCCTATCAAATTCATTGTCCCCTCAAACATGAACATAAATTGAAGATGCATAAGAAAAATAGAAAATCTATGGGGTCGCCTTTCTTTTCACAGCTTTTTCTTTTTGCCATATTTTGACAGAGGTTGGTAATTAGGTTTGCTGTCACCACTGGGTCGTAACGGGGATAAGCGCTGCTTTGGCTTCTTACCGCGGGTGATGAGCCTGATACATGATCATTACCTTAATATGACTGTTTCATGACTATCGCAAGTAGAGTAGGCAAAGCACAAAAAAGGAAGGAATATCTTCTCTGCCTATGCAAGGTGAACAGGTAAGGATTGTCTTCCCTGCCTATGCAAAGTGCATAGGTGGGGGATATCTTCCCTACCTATGCACTTCCTATCTTAAAGACTAATTCCCATCTTCTATAAATAAAACTGTTCAGACTACATTGTTTTTTCCTTTTAACAGAAATTCTTGAGGGAATTTACACCAAGTGTTGGTTGTTTAAGGTGGATTTATCTAGCGCAAGAAATGAAACAGATTCTGATTATCTAGGTCTGTATAAATTTTGCCTCCATTTTCTAGGATTGAATTTGAACTACGGCCCTTACTATAAAGACTGTGTTTAAATAATGAAAAGTATGAGGTGTTTAAAGTTTCCGGTACAGACACAAAAAAAAAAAATGCCAAAGGAAATAGATTTTCTCAAACCTTATAGGCTACCTCTCACTCTGTGTTTGCTTTTTATAGTGCTATAGCGGTTTGTTAGATCTGTGAAAAACCTTCAATAGCTATTGCAACTGAGGCAACTATTTATAGATTACAAAAGATCCAGAACAAGGCTGCTAGACTTGTTACTTTATCAAAAACATCAGAACATATTCAACCAGTTCTCCAAAACCTTCATTGGTTGCCTGTTAGAGAGCGTATTCAGTTTAAGATTTTATGCATTGTGTTTAAATGCCTCAATCAAAGCTCATCAGAATATCTTTCACAGCACATTGAAAAATTCATTCCACCCCAAAAAATTGAGATCCACAGAAACAAGTTTATTAGTAGTGCCCAGATCAAGAACAATCATGGGAGAAAGAGCTTTTACGGTGTGTGCACCTAAAATGTGGAACGACTGGACTGATCATGTGAAACATTCAAACAGCTTGATCCAATTCAAAAGAAAACTTAAAACAGCGTTGTTTACAAACGCGTATACGCAGGATATGTAACATTCTTGAGACAGTGATTATGTATAGGTTGATGAAAATGTATGTTGTGTGATTGAGAGAACTGTTAGGCGCTTTAGAGCACTTTTTTGTGGAATCAGGCGCTATAAAAATGACTTATTACTATTATCATTATTATTATTATTATTGGCATGAGCGCTTTTATTATCTGTGTCTTGTCTTGTGAGATACAAATGCACTAATCTAAAACCTGGGATAAACTGGTTCACAATTTTAAAGACGACAACAAAATATCACACAGTAAATATTCTTAGTTGAAACGACTACCATAATTTCAACAGTGCATTTTGCACCATCAATTCAACAATAACAAGATCATGAAATATCTATACGACAGAAAAGTGACAGTTATTAATGTGTTTCATACAATGAGTTTACTTACATATGGCATGGAAACACCCACGGTTCCTCCCAATACAACTTGTGTCACTGGCCAAAGATGTGTGTCCGTACCCGTGCCATTCAAAACAGCTTCAACGACATAATGCTCGCCTTCCAACATTTCTCCACCTGCACACCCCGAATTCAGTTTATATGTAGATGTGACCCCGACGCTCTGAGTAAATCCACCTGCAAGAGTGACAGGAAAACGGTGATAATAATTTACTATTTATTATGAAGAAAAGAACCATTCATTTATTCATGCCAAGATAAAAAGTAGCTATGAATGGCCTTTCTTCAACGTGATTAAGGAAATCAATTAAAGAAGTGAGCAAGTGATGTGTTCCCATAATCTTGAAGCAATTCATATTTACTCGCACGTGTAGACACCAGTCGACACAAGATTGTAAGGTGAGTATGGAAACCAAAATGTATGGAACTAAAGTTTCATGTGTGGTTAGACCATTACTATGAGCCGACCCCTAACCCCACTCCTCACTGATAGAGCCACACACTTTAATACACTTAGAAAACAAAAGTCCCAACTGGCTTTTCAGTAAAAAAATCCAACGTATTAACACACGCTTATGCTAGTGGTTAAATTGGAGACGAAAAGGAGAAGACTGAAAAGTTGGTGGTAGAATTCACACTAATCAGTTTAAAACAGGGTCGGAAAGAGAAAAGCAAAAGCCAGAAAACATGTTTTCATTTTTATTGTTGTAGCTTCGGTTTTCTCTCTCAGTTTCCTTGTTTGTTATCTTGACAGCCAGTTGAAACTGTTCGCATAGAACATAAATATTCTGACCAACAATAGCCTACTCTCCCCTGTGCTTCAATGAAAATGTACCTTCTCAACACAAATACTCTCATAAACAATACTTTCACCTGTGGTTCAATGAAAATGTACCTTTCCAACACAAATATTCTCATAAACAATACTCTTCCCTGTCGTTCCTTCCCAACATAAATAATTACTGTTGCTGTGACATCCGTTCACAAATATGACAGAGCGAGGAAGTGAATATTTTCAGAATGCCAGAATGTTTTTTTCGTTTTTTCTATCAGAAAAGAATAATTATTGCACCTAATGTATGTCACAGCCTGATGCTGTGCACAAAAGGACAGTCATTTACGTAAGGACCTAACAGAGGACATGACATTATTTCAAGACAAATGCACGAATGCAGGTGCAGATGATAGTTTTTGTCCAGGTTTCTGATGACCGCAAACACATTTGTAGCGGATCAGGACCCGGCAAGCCATCACGGCAGTTAATATCAAGTTCGATCAATTGCAAGTAAAATAAAATGTAACATTAGCTGTTGCTGTTGTGTTGTAGTTTTTGCTGTTGTGTCTAGGCAATACTGAACAGCTTATCTTACTGAGTCCCCCCCCCCCCCCGGTTGTCATAAATTTAAATGCACAGAAAAGTTGGGGGAAAAAAGTTTGTATTTGCCACATGTCGGCTAGAAGCTAGCCCAAAGAGAAATGACGTAAAAACCGCCCGGGGAAAGCGCAGTGTGACTGTTTTCGTGCCAACGAGCCGTTAAATTCAAACTCAGTCACAACAAAAAGCCACTTGTCGGCTTCCTTTCACAAAATTTAGAAAGGGTGGGAAGAATGTTCTGTAATAGATGTGTAAGATCTCTCATTCCCACAAACACACAAAAAAATGGGAGAGGGGCTGGCGTATGGAATTCCACCCCAATCAATGCCAAGTCCTGAGAATTTCAAATAAACATCACAACATCACCTCAGACTACTTCATACATGACGAGAAATTGAGCGAAACAGATGAGGCTAAATATTTAGGAGTTACATTGGACAGAAAACTTACATGGAGCCAACATATTAATAGCACATGTAACAAAGCAAACGGCATACTAGCATTTCTGAAAAGGAACATCTCTAAATGTGATAGGAAAGTAAAAGAAAAATGCTATAACACCTTTGTGAGGCCCTCCCTAGAGTATGGCGGCAGTGTCTGGGACCCCCACTGTCGAATAAACATAGACCAACTGGAAAGGGTCCAGAGGAGAGCTGCTCGCTTTGTGACAAATGACTATGCTAGAAGTAGTAGTGTAAGTAAAATGATGAGAGACCTCGAGTGGACACCACTAGAAGAAAGAAGAGCAAAAAACAAAGTAAAAATATTTTATAAGGCCAGGGAAGGAAATATCCATATCCCACTGAACCACCTCACCATTAACACCAGAGGCAACAGAAAGAATAACATAAAATATAACATCCCAAGCTCACGGATTAACAGCCATCTTTATTCTTTTTACCCTAATGTCATCAGGATGTGGAACAACCTCCGGGCAGAAGTCCAAACACTATCGTCTGCAACGGCTTTTGACAATGAATTAAAGAACATAATTATCCGTTGCAGCTACCATTGTATCTAAAGTGCGGGTCTATTTCTGTGCACAATCTGGAAACCAAGAGATATTTATACCAGAGATATATAAACAAAAGAATTTACACAACGAACATATTTTAAATGGTCCTAATATATGAAAGGCTATTCCCTGTTTTAGCCTCAGAGGAGTAACGTGCAGTTGAGGGATCGTCTTTTTACATAGACGAATCAACTTCATAAGAAGAAGAAGAAGAAACACAATGGTTACAATCATTCTTTCGCAATCTGACAGCTGAACAGCAGTTCACTACCATGCTGTCTCAAGTACACAAAGTTCATGTACACAATGATTCAATGCTATGTTCAACTCACCAGAAATAAACAGCACTGGTAGAAGCAGCAAGGGACGCACGGACATAATCAACATTTCCAGGGGTAAAACTTTCCAACCAAGCAAACTCAAGTTTGTCAAATCAAATGCTGTCTTTGAGAGCCGTAGTAGCTTGATCTGTGCTTCAATTCACTCGAGACTGGCAGCTTACGAAGTCCTCGAATCTAATATGCAAATGAGCTTCACTGTAGGCAATAATAATGTGTAGATGATTTTATGGCTAATTATAATACCGTTTGTCACAAAGCTCAGAAACCAAGGGACCCAATCAAAGTAAGTTTGGAAACGTAACCACAAAAGCTGGAGGCAAACGGATGGCTACGAGACATGTCGCAGTGCAATTACAGATGGATGGTTCAGTGATTCTCGACCAAAGATGTAACACGCAAGGGAACACCAAAGAGAGGGGCCACGCCAGGAGAACACGGTTCCGGCGTAGGCAGGGCAGGAAGAAAGGACACGCACGTAAAATGTTGTCGACTGAGGTAGGTGTAATCGATGAGCCGTTCTCGTGGGCAGGTGTCGACTTTTGAGGATCCGGTGTTGCAATGTCAGAACGAGGAGACATGGACAGACCTATGTCGGAAGGGCAAAGGCTGAAATGCTCTGCATTTAAATGTATTTCTTTTAAACTATTTTGGGAGGGCGTAGACTTTTATGCGGTCCGCCTTCGAATGCATTTTATCGTTATACTAGCTATGTGTAAGAGACGTAGGCTTTCATGCTATCTATCTTCGTAGATCGTATATTATATAATTTGTTGGAATATGAGGGTGAGAAAATTTTGGGTGTCTACTTAAGATGGAAGTTTTACCCAGGGGGTCAGCGGTACTCTGTGGTAGGAACAGATGCGTGGCTCTTGTGTGGGCTGAGGGAGAAATTAAACTTAGGCAGGGAGTTCATCATAGAGGCAAATGGCGCTCTACTGATGTAGTTCGACCGGACGAAGTCGGAGAATGGGAGACTGATGCCGTGGGCGCTAAGGCGACGCCAATGTAGATCTACAGGCAGTCAAGTGAAACGATAATCATGATCCAGATTTCTTGGGTCGTCTAACGTAGGTCGGGCATTTCTCTGGGTAACGAACAAAATTAATGAATTTTGTCTTAAGGGGGGAGTGATGTAACGCAATGCCGTGTAATGACCGTCCACTTTCCCGTTCGATCAGTCCACCTGACCGTTCTATTGTTCGAATTTATGTCTCAGGCGACCTTTTGGTAGAGCAATAAATTATCCTGTGACTGTGTCCAGAGCCTTTAACTGCATCTTGTACGAGTAGACAGGACAATTAGTTATACCGTAGTTATCTTGTGGATGTGAACAGTGCTTTTGATAGATATCCAATCTGTCCGTGTAGTAAGGGCAGTTGCAATAGAATGTACCTTTTCGCTGTGACCAGGACATTTTGTGTATTGACAGTGTAACCTGTAGTGCGTTTAAGAGAGCATTGTCTTCGTGGGTTTCAGTTTCTCAAGAGACCAGACATTCTTCTGTTTAGGACCAACACCGTCAAGACCACGGATTCGGAAATAGTAGAAGTAACATTTTAGTTAGACTAGTTATTGGAAGCGTGTGGATATCTGTGTGGAATTTTCATTGAGTTCCATATAATCTTTTTATTTGTGTTTTCGCGTAGCATACTATAATCCATTTTCTTATCCTTGGATCCACAGATGATTGTCATTTCATTGCAATAACCAAAAATCTTTATTTCAGGATAGTTAAGTTGGTATATGGCTGCTACATGCATTATTTTAAGACCATTGACTGCATATGTGTGTGAAATATTTGACAATGTTTTCAGTGACGTAGATTGCTTTCCAAATTGATTAAATGATCTTCTTCAGATTAGTTTAGACTCTTTTACGAACGTACATTAACCCCCCCCCCCCATCCCACGTGTCCCAATAAAGTTTATTGTGTGTATAACTGTAAAGCATTTGTTTCCATTGGTGTGTTGTAGTCTCACATAGGCCGAAACATCCCAAGGTTGCAAACCGCTTTAGCAGTACCATTGCCTGCAACTGCGCTTAGTGACACCGTTCCGGGCCGCGGAGTGATAATACAGATCTCTTTTAAAATTATTCCATACTTCAGATAGGTTGCTTTCGATCACATCAACATATCGATCTCTTCTTTCGCTTTGGCTATGCATGTCATTGTCTTGGCTGATTTACCACCTTTCAAAGGAGGTACAACCAGGAAGTTTATCATTCAGGAGTCTTCCCTTCGTAGACCGTGTTTGATTTAAGATACTTTAAATGCTGTTATGAAAATGTCTCTGAATAACTAAATTCGTTGGAACTTGTGTTGAAGTTTCGAATTATTTTAATAGATAAATAACACCCAGGAAGGTGCAACGAGAAATATTTCTTTTGAATGTTGTACTTAGGCCAGCCGCTACACAACTACACAAAGTTGTGACAGTGTCGAGTTCGCTGCATGTTTTTTAAACGATAGATTTGCAGAATGGGATAGTTCTAAGATGAAATGTGACGATAGCAGTCTAAGATATTTGATGACATGAAGGATTGTCTTGACATGTGAGAACCAAAGTCTGTAGTCACGGAAAATCTAGTGACGTCATCAAGAACAAGGAATATTTTTGTTGTCCTTTGTTTGGTTTTATTATGACAGTTTGTCAATATGAGAGTATGTGCAGACATTTACTGGAAAATATCAAGTATTTTGTTCGCAGATTTTGAAGATATGAGATGTCAATCAGCTAGAATGCTTTTCTGTTTATTTATTTCTGTGCTTACATTATGTTGTAACATAATATCTAACGTCTTTTTATTATTCTTGAAATTATTATACAATTTCGGTACTGGAAGAATTAATTCACAATTTCCAAATATGTCCAACACTCTCCTTAATCTCTCTTGCTTCAAGCTTTGAATCAGGCTGCGAACATTCTGTGATGTCATTTCTCTCCTGCTCATCTTGTAGATATCTTTTAAGAACAAACGTTTTATCGATGTCCGTCTGTATGTTTCCGTGTTACCAAGTCAATCTTTGCCCTGTAAGGGACAGAACTCCGTCCACAAGGAAGAATCTGACCAGGTAGTAGACATATCAAAATACGAACACATGTCACAGTTTAAATTCAGGTTACAACTTCTATTATTCTGAAACTTAAAGGACCATAATTATGATATCAATTCTAAAGCGTCTATTTTGTAGTTGCCATCCGCTACGACCTTGCATGTCGTGTTTGAAGTTTAATTCATATGGTGTTTTCAGTGCCATAGATTTCTGTCGAGGACTAATTGAAAACTTTAGATTCTGGTTTGGTTTTGGCTTCCGGTATGAAACTTTCTATGGCGTGTTGAGCGTCTTTCTTTCTGATGTGGCATAGACCTACCTCAGTCAACAGTATATGCACGTAAAGGAGGTGAATTGCTGTTACAGCCCCAATGAACTCACTTAACTATACTAGAGCATAATCTGACTCAGAACATAAACGGTGCCATCCTGGTCTCGACTTATTGGGCGTAGCCCGTGTGGCATCAGGTTACAGCCACCACGATGGATGGGAGACGATCTCCTCGCCAGACCTTGCTTTATGGGATTTCGTTTCGCTCTAGTGCACACTGGGCTGAGATTTTCCTCCATTGTCCAAAATTCTTTTTTTTTTTTCACATATTTACACTCAGATATCTTCAGAACTGAACAAGGTATGGAAGTGCGTGCACATGAGTGGAGTGAGTGCAATTAAGGGGATTGCTACAGAGCGGGTGTAGAGTAAGAAAGGCTCACAGTAGACAGCAAGTTAAGCGTGCTGTTGTGAGTAGTGGGGGGGGGGGGGGTCTGAAGGAGGCGAAAGCGCTGTATAACTATCACTGCAAGTTAGAAGGTCCTAGGGAGCGGATCTGTGAATAATAGCCCATCGGGCAGAGATAAAAGGAAGCAGTCGAGAAGACTAGTGAGAGTCTTTCCAGTTATGACTGGTATGTAGAATGTTGATTGATTATTATGATTGATGTATTATATTATATTCGTCTATTACCATGATGTGAATAAGTATATGTGAGGAATGTGGAAGTCCTTGATATTGGATATAGCAATGTGCGCCATGAGCGATAGATGAAAGTGAGTTCATGGATTTGTAGCGCGAGTGAGTAGTGTGTACTCCGATGGAAGTGTGTTACCGTAAGATGTGTTGTGAGTGAAAGGTGAACTAGTGTGTGTACGCTTCATGGATTGTAAGGAGAGGTGGAGTGAATAGAAATGGTAGGGTATTATACCAATGTAATGTTATTCTTGTAGGTGTCGGGGACGGGCCGCAGAGCCACCTCGATGAGCACAGGGGATAGGCCAGCATAGGGCCGGAGGCCACACATAGGCCAGAAGTGAGGCTGTCAGTGCAGGACAGTAGAGGCACATAAAGTCGTGGCAGTCAGGCCACGGACAGGGACGTAGATATGAGAGTGAATGAGATACTATGTTGTTGCCATGTTGATAGGCTAGTGAACTGATATTATGTTGTTGCCATGTTGATGGCTATGGAAATAATAATGTGTTATTGCCCTGCGGAGGTGCTAGGGGAGTGCTAAGGTGTATGACAATAGGAAGGTGATATTGAGAGACTGCGGTGCCAGTGAATCATTAATGTACTATTAAGACCCTGAGGGGAGAGGCTGAGGCCGAAGTGCCTTTAGGAGTAACTACCGGATTGTGGATCCGAGGGAGCGTGTGTGTGAGAATAAGGCCGTTGTACGGCAGTCATTTCAATAATATAATATATGTAATTGCGCTATTATATGTATAATTATGTTTAATAAATGTGTGAGTCTGATGGGTTGTTTTGTTAAGTGTTAAACTTGTTTGTTCGTGATTGTCGTCCTGTCATAAACTATTACATTTCCCAGTCTGGGATTTGTGACATTGGGGGCTCGTCCATTGTGACTCGTCCATTTTCGTAATATTTAGTTGTAGTTAGTTAGTAGGTAATTGTGCTGTCTTGTTCGTTGGATGAATGGACATTTCATGATATGATTTATGTATAATAATGAATGTATATTGATGCATGTATTGCTATGAATAGGTATTAATTTGTATTTAAACTTTCCAGAGTGTGTGCGTGCAGCCTGAGGAGACGAGCAGCCAGAGCTCCGATTAAAGGGAGGAGTTTTACTCAAAATTTCAAAAGTTAAGTGAAAGTCAAAATTTTTGTGCCCTGGATTGTGGGCTGTTCCTTTAATCTGTCTTTTTCCCTGTTTTTGTTGTCGTTATAGGTTATACGGGCGGTGGCGCGGGTTTGCTGTGGTGAGCGTAGTTTATCCTCTTCGGGAGGTGGGCTAATCTAGGAACTTCGTTCATCACAGTGACCAGTTCTGTAGGGACCTGTATTTTTGTTTAGATTGTAGCGTTCTATCTTCCTCGTTGTTTTAGGAAGACGTTTCTCTTGTCCCTCTTCTACCTTTCTGTAGATACGTTCTTTTTTTTCAGACTCTGTTCTTGTTCGTACCTTGTAGTGTAATCGGCGTAGTTAGGTTGCATTTTTTTCCATTATATTTTCCTTTTTAGGTCTTTGTCCTAGTCTGGTTCGTTGTCCGTGACGTACTTGTGGTCTTTCTACTGTATTTCTTCATTCTTGTGGTTTCTATTTTCTTTTATAATTAATAGTGCTATACATTTTATAGATATAGAATTAGTTGTGCTGTAAAGGTAAATTTCTGAATTGTATTTGAGACAGCTGGGTATTGTTATATCTGGTGTGATCTCAGGTCTCTGGTCGTATCGTTAGTGATCATACCGACAGGTTGGTCGTCTTGTAATACATACCATAACCATAAATCTGTGAAATGGCGGAACTCCAACAACTAATGAAGTTGGGTAAGGAACTTGGCCTGGAGGGAGAGGAGCTACGCGGCTGGATTAAGGAACAGCAGGCAGAAATGCGCGATGAGCGTGCTAAGGATAGAGAGCAGGAAAAAGAGCTTAAGTTAAAGGAGATAGAGGCGCAAGTGAAGATCGCCGAGTTGGAAATCAAAAAGAATGCGCCAACAGAAACAGTTGAGCGGCAGGTACACAATAAAGGTGGCGTTAGGATTAAGCTCCCTACGTTCGACGACCGGAAGGACGACATAGACGCCTTCCTTTACAGGTTCGAGCTGAACGCACAGTTGCAATGGGGGGAAAATAAGGAATTATGGGCCACGTACCTGGCGTCGCTATTGCAGGGGCGAGCGTTAACATACTTTAAAGAGCTACAGCGCGAAGACGTGCAAGATTACGATAAGCTGAAGGCTTTGCTGCTTCGCCGATTTGCGCGTACCGAGGAATATTTCCCGGAGCAGTTTAGGCGAGCACGTGCAGACACCAGGGAGGATTTTGCTGCCTTCGTCGCGAGACTAACGGAGTACTTCGCGAACTGGGTAGACTTGGCGCATGTGGGCGCGGATTTTGCTAAACTGAAAGACTTAATGATCCGTGACCAGCTGTACGCGTCGTGCCACAAAGATCTGGTGGCTTTCCTGAAAGAGAACGAACCCGCGACGGTGCAGGAGGCGTCTAGGTTGGCGGAGGCATACCGTACGGCGCATCCGTCCAAACCAGTCGCCAGGGCGTACGTCCAAGATGCTGGGTACGTCGCCGTTGTCGAGGGGTCGCCGGCAGGACTTGGGGACAGGTCGCGTCGGCGTGGTGCCTATAGCGGGCAAGCCCAGGGGCAGCGTAGGGGCTATCACCAATCACCGGCATATGGACCCGGTAAGTTTGACCGAGCAGGAGGGCTAGGTCGCGGTAATGGCCGGGGCCGACTTGTGACCTTTGCCGATGACCGACGGCATAGGGACTCTAGTTCCGGTCGCGAGGGGTCACGGGGACCCAGGCCTAGAGCAGCACAGGGAGCGGAGTGTTGGACTTGCGGACGCGTGGGTCACTTTTCGCGCGAGTGTAGGGCCGCGAAGTGTTGGAACTGCGGAAGAGCAGATCACATCAGCGTGAACTGCCCGGCAGGTAGGATAGCGGCGAACGTGGACAGTAGCTCCAGTCCATGCTCCCCAAATAAATTTCATCATGCGGCTGCGTGTGTTAAATCGGACAACGGAGGCGGACAGTATTCTAAGTGTCCCAGTTGTGAGAAGTTATTATCTTCCGGTGTTTTACCTTGTGGGAGAAAGATCCCCGTCATAAATTCATGTCATACAGGAGGTGGTCTTAGGGTTTATCCGGGGTTTGTTGGGGACGAACCGGTCTCGGTTTTACGAGATACAGGATCTACCGTTGTGGGAGTGCATAGGGACTGCATTCGGGATTCACAGCTTACAGGTGAGACTGTCCCGTGCATCCAATTTTCGGGGGCCATTGAGAAATTACCCATGGCAAAAATGATGATAGATACACCTTTCCTTAGCGGGGAAGTCGAAGCAGTCGTTGGTTGTTTTCCAGGCGCCCAGCTCATCATTGGGAATGTATCCCGGGTAGGTTCCCCTTCCGATGAGAACGTGCAAGCATGGTCGCAATCAAAAGGTATTGACTTTTGCGCCGCGGTCGAAACACGTCGACGGGTAGCGGATAAAGATAAGATTAGACCTTTGGCGACGCCAGCGGTCAACCTAGATATCACGCCAGAGCGCTTGGCGAGATTACAAAGGGAGGACCCATCATTAAACCCATGTTTTGGGGAAGCGCGAACCGAGAAAACGAGGAGATATAAGAACGGGTCGTCCTCCTTTATTGTTCAGGCGGGCATTCTGTTCCGTAAGTATGTAACGGTGTCCTCCATTTTAAAGCAGGTCGTTGTGCCAGCGTTGCTGATCGCAACAGTATTGCATTTGGCACATGATGTCCCATTAGCGGGTCATATGGGGATAGCTAGAACCAAAGAAAGGGTTCTTAAAAATTTTTACTGGCCATCGATCCACAGAGATGTGCAGGTCTATTGTAAGACGTGCAGTGCGTGCCAAAAGACGACGCATAAGGGTCGTACACCCCAGGCCCCTCTTCAGAAGATCCCCACGGTCTCGGGACCGTTTAAAAAGGTCTCGATAGACCTTGTTGGCCCCATTCACCCAGCGACCGATAGGGGGAATCGATTTTTCTTAACGGTCATATGTAATGCTACGAGATGGCCAGAGGCGGTTCCTCTGCGGACCATAACGTCTGAGGCAGTCGCGGAAGCGTTGTTTGCAATTTTCGCTAGGGTAGGAATACCAGAGCAAATTCTGTCTGATAGGGGCGCGCAATTTACGTCGCAGATGATGAAGGAATTGTTCCGCTTATTCAGTATACAACCCATCACTACCACCCCTTATCATCCGCAGGCTAATGGCATGTGCGAGAGATTGAACTCGACGTTAAAGTCGATGCTGCGTAAGGTAGCTGCTGATCGCCCTAAAGATTGGGATAGATATATCCCTGCAGTGTTATTCGCGTACAGAGAGGTACGGCAGGAGTCAACGGGATTCTCGCCGTTCGAAATGATGTACGGTCGTAGTCCTAGGGGCCCAACTGATGTTCTTCGGGACATGATGACGTCGCCATCATCGGGAGACGATG
Source organism: Onchidella celtica (assembly GCA_963931925.1). Taxonomy (NCBI): domain Eukaryota; kingdom Metazoa; phylum Mollusca; class Gastropoda; order Systellommatophora; family Onchidiidae; genus Onchidella; species Onchidella celtica. The sequence goes on along the minus strand of OZ007570.1, from coordinate 73,198,423 downwards.
AGCAGATTTCGGTGTTTCAGTACCTTGTTGATTTAAGAGAAAGACTATCTTCAGCGCGCACTATAGCACAAGAAGCTTCTGGTATCGCTTCGAAAAGAGCAAAAGACTATAAAGATAGAGGGTCCAAACTGAGAATTTTTAAGCCAGGAGACAAGGTTCTGTTGCTGTTACCTACGGACCATAATAAGTTATTGATGACATGGAAAGGTCCTTATGTTATTGAGCGAGTTGTTTCAAAGGTAGATTACGCTATCCACATTGATGGAGCGAGTAAGGTTTTCCATGTTAATATGCTACAGAGATTTTATGAGAGACCACAGCATCTGTGTGCACAGACAAGACCAGAGGAGACTGTCTTCTCTACTGCTTGTACGGGGGTCGTAGACCAGTTGGACTGTGACGTAAGCGACACCGAGGCGCAGGAGGAGTTACAAATTCAATTGCCGGAGTTAACTCCGACACAAGGTTACAGGGACGTAAAAAATTAACCCTGACCTTACGAGTTCAAGGAGTAGGGAACTTGAGACCCTGTTAGCGTCATTTCCGGATGTTGTTACGGATTTGCCGGGTCGCACTACGGCGATCCAGCACCAAATAAAGTTGACTTCGGATAAGCCAGTATTTCTTAGACCGTATCCGTTGCCTTTTTCTTCGAGAGATAGAGTCATAAAGGAAGTTGAGTCGATGTTGAAGTTAGATGTGATAGAACCATCAACATCGCCGTATTCATCACCCATCGTCCTCGTGAAGAAACTTGATGGATCGGTGCGGTTCTGTATTGATTTTCGAAGATTGAACACTATTACGGTAGGCGATAGGGAGCCTATTCCGTTTCAGGAGGAATTAATAGCTTCATTGGCCGGGTCCACGTGGTTTTCCAAGATAGATTTGACGAAAGGGTATTGGGAAATCCCGCTTACTGAGGAGTCTAAACAATACACGGCGTTTCAAACGCCCATTGGATTATTCCAATTTAAGGTCATGCCATTTGGGTTGGTAAAAGCGCCAGCGACGTTTGCACGATTAATGAGATTAGTGTTGAAGGACATACCTAATGTCGTGTCATTCTTTGATGATATAGCATGCCATACGTCGACATGGTCTGAGCATATTCAGACACTAACAGTAATTTTTCAACGATTACGTCATTTTGGGTTAACGGCTAAACCCGCAAAGATGGATTTGGCATGTCCAGAGATAGTATTCTTAGGACATATTGTGGGTAGAGGCGTTCAGAGACCTGAAGTAACAAAAATTGACAAGTTACTAGGGTTGCAAATCCCTAAAACAAAGAAACAAGTCAGAAGCTTAGTGGGAATTTTAAATTATTACAGAAAGTTCATTCCAAATTTTTCCTCCTTGTCATCTTCTCTTACTGACCTTACTAAGAAGGGACAACCCGATAAGGTCCAGTGGACGTCTGAATGTCAGACATCATTTGATAATTTGGTGACAGCATTATCATCGTCACCCATTTTGATATTACCCGATTTTCGATCTAATTTTATCCTCAGAACGGATGCGTCGGACTCTGGTGTCGGCGCTTGTCTTCTACAGGAGAAGAACGAATGTCTCCATCCTGTATGTTATGTCAGTAGGAAGTTATTGCAGAGAGAAAGAAAGTATTCTGTGATAGAGCGTGAGTGTCTTGCCATTGTCTGGTCCGTCCAGAAACTAGGACGTTATCTCATGGGACGAGAATTTTGTATCCAGACAGACCACAAGCCACTGACATTTTTGTCGAAGAATCGTTCGTCCAGCCCACGCTTGTCTAGATGGGCATTGGCTTTGCAGCCGTATACCTTCGTTATTCAACCAATTCCAGGAACCAGCAATCATATCGCCGACTACCTTAGTCGAGCCTAGGGGAAGATTTCAGGAGCTTATACATCGGAGGACAGGAACATTGACAGGATCTCTGTGAATGAGTCGACTTTAAAATATTGACATTATAAAATATATGATATGAAGAATGGTTGATAGGTTGAATGGTTTTTGATTCTGTATTAGATATTGTGTTTAGTTAGCTATTCATGAGGTGACACATATATGCATATTTCAGACCATATTGATCCCCATATTTTCCCCTGATTTCGGTATTTTATATACTAGGGGAACTGCTAGGTCAGTTTTTTTTAGTGTAGGTATTGCTCACGCTCACTCGTTGACAGTCATCTTGATGCGATTTGAAATTAATTGCATTAATTTTTTTGGGGTGGGGGATGATGTCACGAGTGGAGTGAGTGCAATTAAGGGGATTGCTACAGAGCGGGTGTAGAGTAAGAAAGGCTCACAGTAGACAGCAAGTTAAGCGTGCTGTTGTGAGTAGTGGGGGGGGGGGTCTGAAGGAGGCGAAAGCGCTGTATAACTATCACTGCAAGTTAGAAGGTCCTAGGGAGCGGATCTGTGAATAATAGCCCATCGGGCAGAGATAAAAGGAAGCAGTCGAGAAGACTAGTGAGAGTCTTTCCAGTTATGACTGGTATGTAGAATGTTGATTGATTATTATGATTGATGTATTATATTATATTCGTCTATTACCATGATGTGAATAAGTATATGTGAGGAATGTGGAAGTCCTTGATATTGGATATAGCAATGTGCGCCATGAGCGATAGATGAGAGTTCATGGATTTGTAGCGCGAGTGAGTAGTGTGTACTCCGATGGAAGTGTGTTACCGTAAGATGTGTGGTGAGTGAAAGGTGAACTAGTGTGTGTACGCTTCATGGATTGTAAGGAGAGGTGGAGTGAATAGAAATGGTAGGGTATTATACCAATGTAATGTTATTCTTGTAGGTGTCGGGGACGGGCCGCAGAGCCACCTCGATGAGCACAGGGGATAGGCCAGCATAGGGCCGGAGGCCACACATAGGCCAGAAGTGAGGCTGTCAGTGCAGGACAGTAGAGGCACATAAAGTCGTGGCAGTCAGGCCACGGACAGGGACGTAGATATGAGAGTGAATGAGATACTATGTTGTTGCCATGTTGATAGGCTAGTGAACTGATATTATGTTGTTGCCATGTTGATGGCTATGGAAATAATAATGTGTTATTGCCCTGCGGAGGTGCTAGGGGAGTGCTAAGGTGTATGACAATAGGAAGGTGATATTGAGAGACTGCGGTGCCAGTGAATCATTAATGTACTATTAAGACCCTGAGGGGAGAGGCTGAGGCCGAAGTGCCTTTAGGAGTAACTACCGGATTGTGGATCCGAGGGAGCGTGTGTGTGAGAATAAGGCCGTTGTACGGCAGTCATTTCAATAATATAATATATGTAATTGCGCTATTATATGTATAATTATGTTTAATAAATGTGTGAGTCTGATGGGTTGTTTTGTTAAGTGTTAAACTTGTTTGTTCGTGATTGTCGTCCTGTCATAAACTATTACATTTCCCAGTCTCTCTGTGCAGAGCTTAGAGAATTTAAACTTTTAATCTTTCAGATTATGATCTCTGATTACACAAAAAAACATCAAAAAGGGGTATTATTTAAAAAGAGGGATACTATTTTTTTTTTTATCAAAATGGATGTTGTCAGGGTTAGGACTAGAAGTGTCGTGCTGGGTCACGGCTTGTTTATTTCATGGTCTCGTTGAGTTTAGCCAGTGCAAATGTCCTTGAACTATTCTCGTGGACAGTTTGTTTTTGTAACGCTTTTTCTTAGAGATGGAAAGAAAGTGGGGCAAGATAGAATAAATGGATGGGTTAGCAGTGACGGTGCAGTTCTCGACCCCGTGATTTTGATGAATTCTAACAGGGAAGAGAAGGGTTGAGTAAAAGGGAAATAGTAAATTCGTACATAAAACGTAGAGGGTTGGAGACTTTAGTAAGGGTTTTGATATGTTAATTTGACCTTGGCTGTTACTAGTGCAAGGCCGTGACCGATTTCCATGCAGAATCTATTAATACTACGAGCTGAGCTCGAAATGGATGCACCAATCAAATCTAGGCAGTTGGCTGGGGATTGGCAGCTGGCCGCACAAGATATAAGCGGAGCCATTCCTAGGTTTCTTCACTTCATGCAGAAATAGCCTTCTGTGAAGGCAGTCGGCGTGATTCAGCCAGAGAGAATCAGAAGATTGTTATAGTCATGTCTATGACCTTGATAGACATTGGAATGAGACCATACGCTTCCCACAAATCATCTACTGCTATTATCTCCGGCTCCCTGATCTCGTATCAGGGACCAAGTGTAAGTGTTTGTCTATTGATTCGACGATGAACGTGAAGCTGACCTTAAATTTTCCAGTAGAAGTGCTACCGAAGAATGCAAGACTACAATGTATTTTAACTTGCAACTAGATCTAGCATGAATGTCTGGTATACACATTTGTAAATTGAAATTGATGTGTCTGGATGAGGCTGGGGATTGCCAGCCCATCCTAGAGTAGATCTAGATCTAACTTAACTACGTCAGTTGTATTGACGAGTTTAATCCTTTATAAGCGGTAGGCACAAATAACTGAGTTAACATTGTCGTCTGAGACATTAGAATATTATTTGTTAGATAGTAGGCAGACTATATCTGGAAGATAGATAAGTAATAATTAAATTGTGAATGAGTCAGAATGATATAATCTTTTAGGAATTTAGAGGAGACTTCTAGTGATATATTATTGAATTTTCATTTGATGCTGCTGATGTTGTCCTTTTAATATGTAAGAGCTAGACGAAATTTGTTAGGGATTTTAAAGTAAATAAATTTGTGGCCCTGCAGGTCCTTGATAAAACTTATTCGAATTGTTATTAGTATATGTGGCATGGTATGGAAGAATAATTCCTAAAAACCTCTCGATATTTTAAATGCAGTCGTAACACCAATAATTCCATATAACCCAACTCGTAACAGATGTTGTTGTTGTTTTTTTTACACGAGTGACGTAAAAAAAAAAAAAAAAAAGGCATTTTAAGAGTTTTCCCTTCAAACCGATGTTGACCATCATAAACAGTAGACTTAGCTTTCTCCCTGCCAAGTTTCATAGTTGTACCATTCGAGATAATTAAATAACAGGTACATACATCGCATCTATATACGACCCTTTTCGTCTTTGCAGACGGTCTTTGCAGCATTTTCTGACCTCAAGACAGATGCCGAGAGCAGCTCCTCTCATGACTAATCCGTCCGATATTCGATTTACATCTTCGGTCACAGAGTGAGCACATATACTCGCCTTCGTTTGTGACTTCATTTGTCTTTTCCTTCCTTTTCTGTCTTTTTTCTTCCCTAATTTCTCTTTGATTTTTTTCAAATTTGGCAGCACCTTTCCTGACGGCTCCCTTCCAGGTCGTTGGATCTTCTGCCACATTTTCCCATGATTTTTCATCGATCCCAAAATCTTTCAGTGTGGTCCTGCAGATATCTTTCAAACGTAGTTTTGGTCTACCTCTTTGACGTTTTCCCTCTTTTAGCTCACCATACAGTATCTGTATGGTTACAGGACCAACAGAGGAACCGCTGACATGCTCTTCATACTACAAATAATGATTGAACAGATAAGAAGCAATGGAAACGAAGCCTTCATCACGTTCATAGACTACAGCAAAGCGTTCGACAGCGTTAGGCACCATCACCTGTTCGATATTATTGCCATTACCATCAGTACTGATATTACGGCTGTTCTAATGACTAATTCAATTACGTTGTTTGTTTATTTTATTTTTTTTGGTGAAAATAAAAACTAACAACATTGTATTAAACCTTTTGCGTTTATGTGAAACGCAATGTATTTTGTTAGTTAATAAATCTCAATGTTTTTTGTTTTTTTATTATTATTTTACAAACACTCCCTACTTCGTCTTGTTTTTCTTCTTTGATGATGATAATGATGATGATGATGATGATGATGATGATGGTTATGATGATGGTGGCATCCTCCTTGAAAAATGTAATAGCTTATGACAGATTAGTCGAGGAAAGTAAGGAATGATTTAGACATTAGCTTGGATGAACTGAGGAAGGTATTACAAGTATGTAATAATGATCCGGCTCCAGGGTTCGAAGGAATTACTGCTTTTATAAAGTCATTTGGCGACTTTAAAGAGACCCCTACACAACACATAGCGTCGATAGAGCATTGGAAATTATCAGTTAGCCAAAGACTAGGTATAACCACCATGACACAAAAAGGCAACGACTGCAATTGAACAATTGGCGACGCATAACACAAACGAATGTTGACTATAAAATCTTTACAGTTCTTTTGGCTTCCAGGTTACAGAAAGTAATAAAAAGTATATTGCATGATAACCAAAGTCGATTTATTATAGAGAGGACGATTACGTCATATATTAGATTGATAGAGGACGCCATAAATTATGCCAATAAAGAGGGTGTGGGACGGCTGGTTGTATCACTGGACTACCAAAAAGCTTTCGATACAGCGGATTTGGAAACAATATTGGTAACTCTTGATAGATTTAATTTGGTTCATAATTCAAACATAATTTTATGTTAAAAAAAAAATGAAGGCCTGTGTCCACTATTACGATATCAGAATTCTGATCAGAATTCTGCAGGAGAAGAAATCAGAAAGTCAGATGCAGAATCTGAACTTTCTGATTTCTGTTCTGATTTCGGAGGGTGTGTCCACTATTATGATGTCAGAATTCTGATCAGAATAACAGCTCCAAAATGGCGTCCGCTTACAGTTCTGACAGTGATGATGACGATTTATTTGAGACTCTGCTAGCCCTGAAACATATCGAATCACGGCAAAAGAAGAAGAAAAGAAGACGCAGTGTATGGGTTCGTCCATGGATTCAGCGTCGTGAAAACTATGGTGCTTACACCAATCTTTTAAAGGAATTGGCTGCTGAAGACCCACCCACATACACCTCGTTTCTGAGGATGGATCTGTGCCACTTTGAAGTGCTTTTGGAACTTGTAACACCTCTCATCAAGCGACAAAATACGAATATGAGGGAAGCAATACCACCTGGGGAGCGACTGGCACTGACTCTGAGTTTTTTGGCCTCAGGTAAACACTCAATGTATGTGGCTGCCTAATGCAGTTTGATTTAGTCCGTTTGTTAATTTGTTCGTGTAAATAATGATATGACATTAATTATTTTAGAGTATAGTCATAATCATAAATTGTTGTTGCAAAATATCTGATTATTTCTTCAGTTTCATGCATGTTTCTGTTGTTTTCTGCAGGCAGCAAGTTTCGCAATCTGCAATATTTATACAGGATTCCTCCATGTACAATTTCCAGGATAGTGCATGAAACATGTATTGCAATCTATGATGTCCTAAAAGAGAAGTATCTTCAGGTATGTGGTTCTGATGTGAAGGGCATATCTTTTACCTTTTACTTTTAGAAAAAAAATTATCAGAAAATGCACTCTCAGCAGTATCAAGTAATACTTTATATCACTTCTACTTGAAATAATTATGTTTGTCAATGAGCCTTGCTATAATGTTTTTAGTTTATTGAATGTTATTTTTTTAAATATATATTGTATAAAATGCAATGGTAGAGGGAAAATGACATCAGTTTCACTTTATTGTAACTACCATTTACCATAATATTCCCAAGAGATAACCTGTATGCCAAATAATACTACTAACAATAACAGTGTGTCTTGTCACATGAGACTCTCGCACTCACAGACCATCAACATCAAAAGTGAGGAAGGTGAGAAAAAGAAACTGGCAGAGAAAATTGAAAAAAAAAAGAAACAACAACAAACAAATGTAGCTAGGAAACAAAATGACTCTGTCACAAATCCCAGACTGGGAGATGTAATAGTTTATGACAGGACGACAATCACGAACAAACAAGTTTAACACTTAACAAAACAATCCATCAGACTCACACATTTATTAAACATAATTATACATATAATAGCGCAATTACATATATTATATTATTGAAATGACTGCCGTACAACGGCCTTATTCTCACACACACGCTCCCTCGGATCCACAATCCGGTAGTTACTCCTAAAGGCACTTCGGCCTCAGCCTCTCCCCTCAGGGTCTTAATAGTACATTAATGATTCACTGGCACCGCAGTCTCTCAATATCACCTTCCTATTGTCATACACCTTAGCACTCCCCTAGCACCTCCGCAGGGCAATAACACATTATTATTTCCATAGCCATCAACATGGCAACAACATAATATCAGTTCACGAGCCTATCAACAGGGCACAATATAGTATCTCATTCACTCTCATATCTACGTCCCTGTCCGTGGCCTGACTGCCACGACTTTATGTGCCTCTACTGTCCTGCACTGACAGCCTCACTTCTGGCCTATGTGTGGCCTCCGGCCCTATGCTGGCCTATCCCCTGTGCTCATCGAGGTGGCTCTGCGGCCCGTCCCCGACACCTACAAGAATAACAGTACATTGGTATAATATCCTACCATTTCTATTCACTCCACCTCTCCTTACAACCCATGAAACGTACACACACTAGTTCACCTTCCACTCACCACACATCTTACGGTAACACACTTCCATCGGAGTACACACTACTCACTCGCGCTACAAATCCATGAACTCACTTTCATCTATCGCTCATGGCGCACCTTGCTATATCCAATATCAAGGACTTCCACATTCCTCACATATACTTATTCACATCATGGTAATAAGACGAATATAATATAATACATCAATCATAATAATCAATCAACATTCTACATACCAGTCATAACTGGAAAGACTCTCACTAGTCTTCTCGACTGCTTCCTTTTATCTCTGCCCGATGGGCTATTATTCACAGGTCCGATCCCTAGGACCTTCTAACTTGCAGTGATAGTTACACAGCGCTTTCGCCTCCTTCAGACCCCCCACTCATGACATGCACGACTTTCTCACTTGTCTCCGTGCGTTAATTTTACTCTCCTCTCCCCCCGTAATTATTAACTATCGCTCACTCCACTCGTGACATCATCCCCCACCCCAAAAAAATTAATGCAATTAATTTCAAATCGCATCAAGATGACTGTCAACGAGTGAGCCTGAGCAATACCTACATTAAAAAAAAATGACCTAGCAGCTCCCCTAGTATATAAAATACCGAAATCAGGGGAAAATATGGGGATCAATATGGCCTGAAATATGCATATATGTGTCACATCATGAATAGCTAACTAACCACAATACTTAATACAGAATCAAAAACCATTCAACCTATCAACCATTCTTCATATCATATTTATAATGTCAATATTTTAAAGACGACTTATTCACACAGATCCTGTCAATGTTCCTGTCCTCCGATGTATAAGCTCCTGAAATCTTCCCCTAGGCTCGACTAAGGTAGTCGGCGATATGATTGCTGGTTCCTGGAATTGGTTGAATAACGAAGGTGTACGGCTGTAAAGCCAATGCCCATCTAGACAAGCGTGGGCTGGACGAACGATTCTTCGACAAAAATGTCAGTGGCTTGTGGTCTGTCTGGATACAAAATTCTCGTCCCATGAGATAACGTCCTAGTTTCTGGACGGACCAGACAATGGCAAGACACTCACGCTCTATCACAGAATACTTTCTTTCTCTCTGCAATAACTTCCTACTGACATAACATACAGGATGGAGACATTCGTTCTTCTCCTGTAGAAGACAAGCGCCGACACCAGAGTCCGACGCATCCGTTCTGAGGATAAAATTAGATCGAAAATCGGGTAATATCAGAATGGGTGACGATGATAACGCTGTCACCAAATTATCAAATGCTGTCTGACATTCAGACGTCCACTGGACCTTATCGGGTTGTCCCTTCTTAGTAAGGTCAGTAAGAGAAGATGACAAGGAGGAAAAATTTGGAATGAACTTTCTGTAATAATTTAAAATTCCCACTAAGCTTCTGACTTGTTTCTTTGTTTTAGGGATTTGCAACCCTACTAACTTGTCAATTTTTGTTTCTTCAGGTCTCTGAACACCTCTACCCACAATATGTCCTAAGAATACTATCTCTGGACATGCCAAAATGACGTAATCGTTTAAAAATTACTGTTAGTGTCTGAATATGATCAGACCATGTCGACGTATGGCATGCTATATCGTCAAAGAATGACACGACATTAGGTATGTCCTTCAACACCAATCTCATTAATCGTGCAAACGTCGCTGGCGCGTTTACCAACCCAAATGGCATGACCTTAAATTGGAATAATCCAATGGGCGTCTGGAACGCCGTGTATTGTTTAGACTCCTCAGTAAGCGGGATTTCCCAATAACCTTTCGTTAAATCAATCTTGGAAAACCACGTGGACCCGGCTAATGAAGCTATTAATTCCTCCTGGAACGGAATAGGCTCCCTATCGCCTACCGTAATAGTGTTCAATCTTCGAAAATCAATACAGAACCGCACCGATCCATCAAGTTTTTTCACGAGGACGATGGGTGATGAATACGGCGATGTTGATGGTTCTATCACATCTAACTTCAACATTGACTCAACTTCCTTTATGACTCTATCTCTCGAAGAAAAAGGCAACGGATACGGTCTAAGAAATACTGGCTTATCCGAAGTCAACTTTATTTGGTGCTGGATCACCGTAGTGCGACCCGGCAAATCCGTAACAACATCCGGAAATGACGCTAACAGGGTCTCAAGTTCCCTACTCCTTGAACTGGTAAGGTCAGGGTTAATTTTTACGTCCCTGTAACCTTGTGTCGGAGTTAACTCCGGCAATTGAATTTGTAACTCCTCCTGCGCCTCGGTGTCGCTTACGTCACAGTCCAACTGGTCTACGACCCCCGTACAAGCAGTAGAGAAGACAGTCTCCTCTGGTCTTGTCTGTGCACACAGATACTGTGGTCTCTCATAAAATCTCTGTAGCATATTAACATGGAAAACCTTACTCGCTCCATCAATGTGGATAGCGTAATCTACCTTTGAAACAACTCGCTCAATAACATAAGGACCTTTCCATGTCATCAATAACTTATTATGGTCCGTAGGTAACAACAACAGAACCTTGTCTCCTGGCTTAAAAATTCTCAGTTTGGAACCTCTATCTTTATAGTCTTTTGCTCTTTTCGAAGCGATACCAGAAGCTTCTTCCGCTATAGTGCGCGCTGAAGATAGTCTTTCTCTTAAATCAACAAGGTACTGAAACCTTTTTAAACGGTTCCGAAACCGTGGGGATCTCTTGACGAGGAGCCTGGGGTGAACGACCCTTATGCGTCGTCTTTTGGCACGCACTGCACGTCTTACAATATAAACGTACATCTCTGTATACTGACGGCCAATAAAAATCTTTTAGAACTCTCTCCTTGGTTCTAGCACTTCCCATATGACCCGCTAATGGAACATCATGGGCCAGACGCAATACCGCAGCAATCAACGACCGTGGCACGACGACCTGCTTTTGAACGGAAGTCCCTGTGACGTACATACGGAACAGAATGCCCCCCTGGACAAAAAAAGAAGATGACCCGTTCTTATATCTCCTCGTTTTCTCGGTTCGCGCTTCCCCAAAGCATGGGTTTAATGATGGGTCCTCCCTTTGTAATTTCGCCAAGCGCTCTGGCGTGATATCTAGGTTGACCGCTGGCGTGGCCAAAGGTCTAATGTTATCTTTATCAGCTACCCGTCGGCGTGTTTCGACCGCGGCGCAAAAGTCAATACCTTTTGATTGCGACCATGCTTGCACGTTCTCATCGGAAGGGGAAACCACCCGTGATACATTCCCAATGATGAGCTGGGCGCCTGGGAAACAACCAACGACTGCCTCGACTTCCCCGCTAAGGAAAGGTGTATCTATCATTATTTTTGCCATGGGTAGTTTCTCAATGGCCCCCGAAAATTGGATGCACGGGACAGTCTCACCTGTAAGCTGTGAATCCCGAATGCAGTCCCTATGCACTCCCACAACGGTAGATCCTGTATCTCGTAAAACCGAGACCGGTTCGTCCCCAACAAACCCCGGATAAACCCTAAGACCACCTCCTGTATGACATGAATTTATAACGGGGATCTTTCTCCCACAAGGTAAAACACCGGAAGATAATAACTTCTCACAACTGGGACACTTAGAATACTGTCCGCCTCCGTTGTCCGATGTAACGCACGCAGCCGCATGATGAAATTTATTTGGGGAACATGGACTGGAGCTACTGTCCACGTTCGCCGCTATCCTACCTGCAGGGCAGTTCACGCTGATGTGATCTGCTCTTCCGCAGTTCCAACACTTCGCGGCCCTACACTCGCGCGAAAAGTGACCCACGCGTCCGCAAGTCCAACACTCCGCTCCCTGTGCTGCCCTAGGCCTGGGTCCCCGTGACCCCTCGCGACCGGAACTAGAGTCCCTATGCCGTCGGTCATCGGCAAAGGTCACAACTCGCCCCCGGCCATTACCGCGACCTAGCCCTCCTGCTCGGTCAAACTTACCGGATCCAAACGCCGGTGATTGGTGAAAGCCCCTATGCTGCCCCTGGGCTTGCCCGCTATAGGCACCACGCTGACGCGACCTGTCCCTAAGTCCTGCCGGCGACCCCTCGACAACGGCGACGTATCCAGCATCTTGGACGTACGCCCTGGCGACTGGTTTGGACGGATGCGCCGTACGGTATGCTTCCGCCAACTTAGACGCCTCCTGCACCGTCGCGGGTTCGTTCTCTTTCAGGAAAGCCACCAGATCTTTGTGGCACGAAGCGTACAGCTGGTCACGGATCATTAAGTCTTTCAGTTTAGCAAAATCCGTGCCCACATGCGCCAAGTCTACCCAGTTCGCGAAATACTCCGTTAGTCTCGCGACGAAGGCAGCAAAGTCCTCCCTGGTATCTGCACGTGCTCGCCTAAACTGCTCCCGGAAATATTCCTCGGTACGCGCAAATCGGCGAAGCAGCAAAGCCTTCAGCTTATCGTAGTCTTGCACGTCTTCGCGCTGTAGCTCTTTAAAGTAGGTTAACGCTCGCCCCTGCAATAGCGACGCCAGGTACGTGGCCCATAATTCCTTATTTTCCCCCCATTGCAATTGTGCGTTCAGTTCGAACCTGTAAAGGAAGGCGTCTATGTCGTCCTTCCGGTCGTCGAACGTAGGGAGCTTAATCCTAACGCCACCTTTATTGTGTACCTGCCGCTCAACCGTTTCCGTTGGCGTATTCTTCTTGAGTTCTAACTCGGCGATTCTTATTCGCGCCTCTCTCTCCTGCTGCTTATCTTCTAACTCCTTTAACTTAAACTCCCTTTCCTCTTCCTTATCCTTAGCCTCTCTTTCTTGTTGCTGAGCCTTAGCCTCTTTTTCTCGCTCTCTATCCTTAGCACGCTCATCGCGCAAATCCGCCTGCTGTTCTTTGATCCAGCCGCGTAGCTCCTCTCCCTCAAGGCCAAGTTCCTTACCCAACTTCATTAATTGTTGGAGTTCCGCCATTTCACAGATTTATGGTTATGGTATGTATTACCAAAGCGGCTAACCTGTCGGTATGATCACTAACAACACGACCAGAGACCTGAGATCACACCAGATATAACCACACCTACTTGTATCCAATACAATTCAGAAATTTACCTTTACAGCACAACTAATTCTACATTCATAAAATGTACCGCACTATTAATAATAAAAAAGAGTAGAAAAGACAAGAATAAGGAAATTCAATAGAAGGACCACAAGTACGTCAAGGACAACGAACCAGACTAGGACAAAGACCTAAAAAAGAGAATATAATGGAAAAAACTGCAACCTAACTACGCCGATTACACTACAAGGTACGAACAAGAACAGAGTCTGAAAAAAAAGAACGTATCTATAGATAGGGAAGAGAGGGACAAGAGAAACGTCTTCCTAAAACAACGAGGAAGATAGAACGCTACAACTAAACAAAAATACAGGTCCCTACAGAACTGTTCACTGTGATGAACGAAGTTCCAAAGTTTCCCACACCTTTTTAAAAGGATAAACTAAGTTCAACACAGCAAACCCGCGCCACCGCCCGTATAACCTATAACGCCAACAACAGCAAAAACAGGGAAAAAGACAGATTAAAGGAACAGCCCCCGATCCAGGGCACAAAATTTCAGTTTCACTTAACTTCGAATTTTGAGTTTAACTCCTCCCCTTAATCGGAGCTCTGGCCGCTTGTCTCCTCAGGCTGCACGCACACACTCTGGAAAGTTTAAATACACATTAATACCTATTCATAGCAATACATGCATCAATACATATTATTATTCATAAACATACATAAATCATATCATCATGAAATTTCCATTCATCCCACGAACAAAGACAACAGCACGAATTCCTAGCACAACAGAAAAACAACTAGATATAACGAATACACAATGTCAAAATGACCACAGGTAACCAGGACGAGCCCCCAGTGTCACAAATCCCAGACTGGGAGATGTAATAGTTTATGACAGGACGACAATCACGAACAAACAAGTTTAACACTTAACAAAACAATCCATCAGACTCACACATTTATTAAACATAATTATACATATAATAGCGCAATTACATATATTATATTATTGAAATGACTGCCGTCCAACGGCCTTATTCTCACACACACGCTCCCTCGGATCCACAATCCGGTAGTTACTCCTAAAGGCACTTCGGCCTCAGCCTCTCCCCTCAGGGTCTTAATAGTACATTAATGATTCACTGGCACCGCAGTCTCTCAATATCACCTTCCTATTGTCATACACCTTAGCACTCCCCTAGCACCTCCGCAGGGCAATAACACATTATTATTTCCATAGCCATCAACATGGCAACAACATAATATCAGTTCACGAGCCTATCAACAGGGCACAATATAGTATCTCATTCACTCTCATATCTACGTCCCTGTCCGTGGCCTGACTGCCACGACTTTATGTGCCTCTACTGTCCTGCACTGACAGCCTCACTTCTGGCCTATGTGTGGCCTCCGGCCCTATGCTGGCCTATCCCCTGTGCTCATCGAGGTGGCTCTGCGGCCCGTCCCCGACACCTACAAGAATAACAGTACATTGGTATAATATCCTACCATTTCTATTCACTCCACCTCTCCTTACAACCCATGAAACGTACACACACTAGTTCACCTTCCACTCACCACACATCTTACGGTAACACACTTCCATCGGAGTACACACTACTCACTCGCGCTACAAATCCATGAACTCACTTTCATCTATCGCTCATGGCGCACCTTGCTATATCCAATATCAAGGACTTCCACATTCCTCACATATACTTATTCACATCATGGTAATAAGACGAATATAATATAATACATCAATCATAATAATCAATCAACATTCTACATACCAGTCATAACTGGAAAGACTCTCACTAGTCTTCTCGACTGCTTCCTTTTATCTCTGCCCGATGGGCTATTATTCACAGGTCCGATCCCTAGGACCTTCTAACTTGCAGTGATAGTTACACAGCGCTTTCGCCTCCTTCAGACCCCCCACTCATGACATGCACGACTTTCTCACTTGTCTCCGTGCGTTAATTTTACTCTCCTCTCCCCCCGTAATTATTAACTATCGCTCACTCCACTCGTGACAGACTCAAATAGCAATCTTGTCAATGTTCAATTTTTAATTTTCTTACTCAGCATCATCAGCTGTGTACTCCAGCATGAGCTTCGTAATTTCTCTTCTTAATGCCATGGCCTTTCGTTGGTCCATGGCATCAAGTTGGACACACATGTCCATTGCAAAATAATAATGTCTGGATGACTTATTCTGTGCCTTCTGCTGCCTTTTCTGGTATATCTCTTTTAAAATTTCAGTCCCGTAATCGGGAGAAGGCTCCCGCTGCCTTTTTCTTGTCTTGCCTGGAGTAGCTGCTCCCTCACCAGTCGTCTCAAGATTTAAAATATCCCCCTCCTCATTCGTGATGGTCATTGTAGACACTATGTCCTCTCCAAAAAGGAGTGGGGATGACCCCGCAGGTGAAGGTTCACTCTCTCCTAAATTCAAACTGTCTTGTTGGATAGCTTGACTGGTGGTGGGATTTTGTGCAGGGGGCTGGAAATAGAAAGTCATCCATTCTTAATGTTTGGTTTGAATAAAATAATACATTGTAGATCTAATATGGTTAGCTTTGAAAAAAAAAACCAAAAAAAACCACCCACAACAATAAAAATACAATTTATTACACTATACAGTTTTATATTCTTTATTCACAGACTCCGCGGACAGAGGAAGACTGGCAGAAAATTGCTGAAGGCTTTGAGAGGAGGTGGAACTTTCCCAACTGTTTAGGGGCCATTGATGGGAAACATATAGCTCTGAAGGCAGCAACAGGACAAGGTTCTGTCTTCTATAACTACAAACATTTTCATAGTATTATTCTGTTGGCACTGGTTGACAGCAGTTATAAATTTATTTATGTGGATGTGGGGGCCAATGGCAGATCGGGGGATGCTGGAGTCTTCAGGGACTCACCACTCTTTAAACGACTGGAAACTGGAACCCTACATGTTCCTCCTGCCAAGCCCCTCCCAGGGACTGACTGTCCGTCACCGTTTGTAATTGTGGGTGATGATGCATTCCCACTTAAACCCTATTTGCTGAAACCTTTTCCCGAGAGGTATGATGTACCACAACAGGAAAGAGAAAGCAGACGCATCTTTGACTACAGGCTATCAAGGGCGCGCCGCTGCGCAGAAAATGCATTTGGCATCATGGTACAGCGGTTTGCAGTCTTTCAAACGACCATTTCGCTGGGCCCTGAAAAGGCAACAAATGTAACATTGGCAGCCCTTGCCCTTCATAATTATCTGATGAAGGAGATGGATATGGCTTATTCAACAGGAATAGACCATAAGCTTAATGATAATAATTTAAGATGCATACAAAGTCAAGGAGGAAACAGGAGTGGGGCTGATGCAAGAGGTGTGAGAGAGATTTTTGCCAATTATTTCAACAGTGTTGGCAGTGTGCAATGGCAGTTTAACCTCCCCTCAAAGAATAAATAAATTTTCTTCTGTCCACATTACATGTCTAGCATATCTTTTCCTGACTGCTAAATTGCCTTATGTGTGCAAATGTAAGCATGCCATCGTTTGTAATACTACGAATCACCATTTTTAAACCCAAAACAACAAAAGTCAAGTGTTTTTTTTTTTGCTTTAAATTTTTTTTTTCAGGTAATAAAATGGTGAACTGTGCCAAGACAGTGAGTTATTTCTATTTGTCTATTTTAATCCTTTGCCACTCTATGTCCTGTATTAAGTTCTGTATAATGTATTAAAAACTATACTAATTTGTACAAAGTTGGTTGTTGTTTGTGAATCTCCAAAAATTATTTTATATCAAGGGTACAGATTACTGTTTACCAAAATCACCGCATTAAATTACAATACATTAAATACCAATTTACCATACATGACAATAATGACACACATCCAAACCATAGGACTAGATCTAGATAACACATTTTATATCCAGTTCCCAAACTCATTAAATTTGATAACATACGTGACATTCTAACTTAACCACAATAACCAAAATAAAAATAAAGTCTATCAGAATTAGCAACTTTCATTACACGTTTTGAAAACAAAGGCCCAAAGAAAAAAATTAAAAGAGAAAACTAAAGATACCTCATTAATTTTTTTTTTTTTCAAAAGCCACACTTTTGAGGGTTTCATATTCAACTATATGATAGCTCCAATAAACAAATTTGAATTAATTTCACTCCTTTGTTTCAGTTAAATATGAACTAAAATCTCACAGTGAAAAATGAAATACATACGACAGAGAAGTGTCATTTAAGTTTAATCTTAATAAATTCATCACACAAATTGGTATTCTTCTAGCTAGAACCACGTTAATAAAGATTTGGTTTCACAAATAAACAATCGATTTGCTGAACATCACATTAGCGCTGACGACATCGAAAGCACCATTCAGGTGGAGCAAAAAAGATTCTGGATCAATGCTACTTACATTTAAATTATTTAGACCGCTCCTGATTGACACATGTTGCTCAAGAAAATGCAGTTTGCTGAACCACCTCCACTTTGGCACATGAACATCGGCAGTCCCCGCTCCACTTCTTTTGCTGTCACGAACAGCCTTCAGCTCTTTTGTAAATGTACTGCGAAGTTGCTTTATTCGCTCTTTTATTGACTTGACAGCTTCTCCTGTAACGATGATACACAAGAATATAATGAGGTTTATGTGCAGGGTTATTTATTGAAAAGTTTAAAAACTTAAAGCAGTTGCATCTTCTTCTTCTTCTTCTTCTTCTTCTTCTTCTTCTTTTATAGTTGGTACGTCTAGAAGACGATTCCCCAACTGCACTACTATATGCGACTCAACGTCGCTCCTCTGAGGCTAAAAGCAGGGTAAAACCTTCATAGATGTTAAGACCATTTAAAAATATATTAGTTGTGTAAAATCTTTTGTATATATAACTCTGGTATAAATATCTCTTGGTTTCCAGATTGTGCACAGAAATACAACCCGCACTTTAGTTACAATGGTAGCTGCAACGGATAATTATGTTCTTTAATTCATTGTCGAAAGTCGTTGCAGACGGTAGTGTTTGGACTTCTGCCGGGAGGTTGTTCCACATCCTGATGACACTAGGGTAAAAAGAATAAAGATGGCTGTTAACCCGTGAGCTTGGGATGTTATATTTTATATTATTCCTTCTGTTGCCTCTGGTATTAATGGTGAGGTGGTTCAGTGGGATATGGACATTTCCTTCCCTGCCCTTATAAAATATTTTTACTTTGTTTTTTGCTCTCCTCTCTTCTAATGGTGTCCACTGAAGGTCTCTCATCATTTTATTTACACTACTACTTCTAGTACAGTCATTCGTCACAAAGCGGGCAGCTCTCCTCTGGACCCTTTCCAGTTGGTCTATATTTATTCGACAGTGGGGGTCCCAGACACTGCAGCCATACTCTAGGGAGGGCCTCACAAAGGTGTTATAGCATTTCTCTTTTACTTTCCTATCGCAGTTAGAGGTGTTCCTTTTCAGAAATGCTAGTATGCTGTTTGCTTTGTTACATGTGATAGTAATATTCGTTCCTACACTTTTAAGAAAAGCATTACTTGATGGAATAACCCAGCCTTGGATGGGATAGACCTTTATAAATACATGAACTCCTTCTCCTGGGGCAGTTGATGGTCAATCTGTCCATCTGGTGAAAGAGCCCCAATAGTTGTTCATGCTTTTGTTTACTGGATGGAGTTTTACTGTACCAGCAAAGCAGTGGGATCGTAGCACATCATAAGTCACAAGAAGTAGGTAGTTTCACTATACACGAGAATGATTGTCCACCACTCGTGTATTCCTGCTAGATGATAGTAGATCTATCCAGTAACTTACTAATGCTCGTCACTACTAGTACTACTACTAGTCGTGATACGGGGTCAAAACCATAAAAAAAGCACTTAATTAATCTTCAGTGAAGAACAATGCATAATTCATACTCAGGCAATCAGCCATACCCACAAATACAATATTGTAATGATAATTCTAACACAACCAAAGTCACTCCCGAAAACTAAGACAGTCCGAAAACTGACACAGACAGATGCTGCCTAATTCATGATTGATGTATGAACTTACCGTTTTCTTCTAGCCCAAGAGCTCTTGCAATACGTTCCAGGGCCGCATTCCTGGCATCTTTATTCTGGTAATTAGAAGATTTTGTGTCCCATAAGACTGGTTCACTTTCGAACAAGTAGATAAAGTTCTCCGTCACTGTTAGCCTCAGCGCCATTTTAAATCCGGGTCAAGGATTCCGAAATCAGAACAGAAATAGAAACAGTTCTATTTTCGAATTCGGGGGGGAAATCAGAACAGAAAGCAGAAAGCACGCAGTTTCGTTCTGATTTTGTAATTGTGTAAACGCAACGGACTTTCTGCAAAGTTTTGAGGGGAAATCAGAATTCTGATATCGTAATAGTGGACACAGGCCTTTATAAGAAACCCGCAAAGTTCAGAAAAGAATAGAGGATGGTTCTCTAAATGGTTTAGTTTAGAGTGAGGTGTCCGACAAGGATGTTGTATTAGTCCCCTGCGTAGGACAGTGAAAAGAGGAACTATGAGTGAAGGAAATGTAACAGATAACCTGAAACTTCTGCAATACGCAGATTACATGACTCAACTCTTAAAAGATAAAACTGACCTCTGTTACCTCACTGAAAGCAAAGATACTAGACTGATAAGATCAGACACTTCCTTCTTCCGGCCTCTTAAAATAGCATTTAGATCTATATCCGGTCCAGGGCACCGCCCACTCTGGGAATAGCATAGAAAATAAGACACAACAACGAGGTTTCACTTCCAGGGGCAATTTCACCGTCATTTTGTTGTGGTTGTTGTTGTTTCTTTGAAATGTGTAGTATCTAATTAACAATGATTTTTTCTATAAAGCAAAGCATAAAACTGGCTGGTGAAAGAAGGAAAGAGAGAGAAACAAATTTTTTCACGAGATGGCCTAGGCATAGATTTAGTAATGTGCGTGCGGCTTCCCCGACCTCTCTCGCGACAAGTTATTCTAGCCTACAGGCAGTGCTTAGGACTCGACTGCTCGTGTTTGTACTGCTATGCGTATCTCATGCAATGGTCGATGTCTTTATCGACGGTGTTGTATTTTCCTGAACTTGGAGAAGAAAAAGAAGAGAAGAGCGAGAAGAAGGAACATTCAATGAAACCCCTGGTTATTATTTTTTTTCCTGTTTAAATGTGGTAACAATGTCACAATCATAGTTTACTAATTCACCATCATACCGAAGATCAATCTAGTAATATATTTTTAGAATAACAAGGGACCGAGGCTGGATTTTCCGTTTATGATGTAACGCGCGCGCCCTGTCTCCCAGCAGCAAACGCAAAGAAGAATGTAAACAAGAACGGGCACCGTGAAGGATTTGAAAACCTTTAAGAACTTTCCTTTAACAATAACAGACTAACCTTGAATTTTCCTTCTTCTCGCTCTTCCTCCTTTTCTTTTTCTTCTCCAAATCTAAAACTGGGATGTTCTGTGCATCCGAAAAGCGACTATCGATGTCCTTTAAAATCAAATCAAATCAGATCAATGACTCGGGCAACAACAACTTTATATGGCCGGCATGTTTATTTGGAACCAACCCAAACCAAAAACATCACAGAACAACATTTTCTCGCACCTGTGTTCATTCTGTAGCAGCGCAAACTCCAGGTGACCTATTATGACCACAAGCGTGAAACCACCCTGATATTAAAGTTATGACATATTATTATTTATGTATTGACAAATAAAATTCATGTACGAAGGTATGATGTAACTATACACTCTGTGAAACTGAAGCCCCTTCATGAGATAATTAAGTAATTCTATTTATAACATACAACATTACGATCACTTAAGGAAAAAATATTGCAGACTATTAGTGATGTCAGAATAATTTCTGCAAGTACCCGCTATTGTCTTTTCTGGCAGAAGAATCCTCACTGTAATAACTGTAATGGGAAGCTCATAACTTTAGGCCGCCCTGATATGTACCCGTTATTGTTACTTTTATAACTATTTCTTTCCTCCTTCAAATTGTCTGATGCCACAATCGGGTAAGCAACGCCTCTGGAGATACAACAGTTTGACCATTACCATAAACTTCCAAAGCGTTTCCCTTTTTGTCTTCTAAATATTTTAGAGGATAATGATTAGAAAAACAAAGAATGTTTTATTTCCTTCTATTTTCTACCACTGTGACTGCTCTGTAATAAAATAACCATAAAAATAAATAAGCAAATAAATAAATAAATACATGTAGAAAGGGTGTCTGCGTTGCTTGTTTGTTTAGTACAGTTTTTTTGTTGTTTTTTTTTAACAGCTATCGGTTGCTGTCTTTTCTTTTTATAATGCAGCTTTTTTATATTCTTGCCGCGTGATATTTTATGGCTTTTCTCGTTCCCAGGATAACGGCAAACTTTTGGTTCGATCTACTTCTGATCTAGTGGTTGACAGACATCTGTTGCTGGACAATGTTCTAATCTGCAGTAAAAAAATCAACAAAATATATTTCTCTCTGTCTCACTACCCATTTCCCTGTCTCTCTCTCTCTCTCTTTCTGTCACTGTCTGCCTCTGTCTGTCACTCTCTTTCTCCACAGATAGATAGATAGATAGATAGATAGATAGATAGATAGATAGATAGATAGATAGATAGATAGATAGATAGATAGACAGATAGATGGATAAGTAGATAGATAGATAGATAGATAGATAGATAGATAGATAGATAGATAGATAGATAGATAGATAGATAGATAGATAGATAGATAGATAGACATACAAACAGGCAGACAGATGGACAGACATTTTTCGTCTTTGTTCCTTTTTTTTTTTTTTAATAATCCGACAGTTTAGTGTTTGGCTGCTGAGACAGTCACAGAAAGTTACACCTTGGACGTCAAATGTCAGTGATGACAGGTCAGCCTACCACAGTGCCGTCCATGGAGAGACTGCAAGAAAAAAATGTGTAAGTCATACAAAGTAACAGGCATACTGCCCCTATCATATGTACAACCAAAATATGTGCTTTTATACTACAAGCTGTCAGTCCTCATTTTTCTTTTTTTCCCCCAAATATCTGTACAAACCACTTTACTTTGAATATTTTTTTGTTTTATCTAGATCTAGATCCTATCATTATCTTGTTCTCAAAATTTATCTACTTTCTCTGTTTTAGCATGACCAATGCAAATTTCTCATCTGAGATAAATAAGGTTTTTCATTCTGACCATTCTCATGGTAATTATAGTTACAATTTTAATGAAGAGACACGCTTCAAGGGATGAAGATAAATGCATGTCTCTTTGTGTAAAAATGCATGTTTACAAACGATCTATTGTGTCAAGAGCTGACTTAGTACATGTACTATAAATGCCATGCTAGGCCACGGGTTGAATTCAGAGTTGTTTTTTTATCTAGTCATAGTGAAGTGTCCTTGAGCTGTTCTCGTGAGCAACATGTTTTGTAGGTAAACTAGGGATGACAAAGCAGCTTGAGTCCGTGATTTAATAGCATTGTTACAGGGTGTGAGGTGGTTGTAACTGAGTGTTGACATTCAGTAGTTCGTGAAAGCACGAGTTAATTTTTTGTGCAGAGTCATTTAATATTTTGGATTTAATTTTGATTAACCTATTTAGAAGACGACCTTGTCTGTCTTAGTGCAAGGCGAGATGACGGTAGTTGCAGGTAGCTAGACATTATAAAAGTCAGCCCATAACCTCTGTCCATGATCACATTCAGAAAAGTATCCTTTTGCGAAGTGGTCGGCTTGTTCGAGCCAGATCGAAACAGAGACGCAGCAGAGCAGTCCATCTATATGAGGAGCCTAGAAATGACGAGCTCCAGCTAATAGTTACCCGGACTTTGTCCACCATCCAACGCTCTTGTTGATATTCCCTGGTTCTTGGTAGCCAGGGAAAATGGTATGCATTTAATTATATGTCAGAATTCAGATGTTACCAGCAGTATGGGAGTCTACTCCTAGAGTCACCGCCAGGCAGTGCCAGTATTATATTATATGACATGAGCCATTGCAATTGATTTGGCGTGTGTTGATATAGTGAAGATTATAATTTGTATTAAATATCCTATGAGTCATTAGTTATATTTGATCCAGTACTAGGATCTTTTTGTCCATTCTAAAATTATATTGTTTTTGCAGTTACATGTACCCTGAAAGTCATATATATATATGTTATCTTTATTTAGCTAACTCAATACATTATTGTGGCCCTACAGGCCTGACAAAACTATTTCATTTGAGTTGTTTAATTAATTCCAGTACGAAAGTTTAGTGTGTTCGCCGAGTGTGGGGTTTCCTCTTGAATTGCGGTCGTTTGACATAGACCACATTCGCGACATATGTGAGTGTGCATGAGAAAACCCGGTATAAGTCGGCAACATGACATTTTGAGTTTTGTACATTGTAACAGTTGATGCAAACTTCAGCACGTTATGATGGGGAGAGTCAGATGAACTGATCGTCTACCCCTTAAAAAACGAAACTGTCTCGAACTGTTGTAGAAATAAATAACAGGATCCGATGAACAATTAATACTAACTTTAATAACTGTAAACACTAGCTGATATCCACAAGTTACTTACACCTATTAGGGAAGGCACTACACTTCTACTACAACTGGATGTACACACCTACGATTTGCACCTTACGATTTTCACCCACGATTTGCACACCTACCGCTCGCCTGGCCCTCCTTATATATATTCTGTCCAGGAACGTTCAGGAAGCGGCTTTACCGCCCCATAAGCACGAGACAGACCTAGATCGTTCGGGACACATACAGGCCACCCAATCGTACACAGACACGTCACAGCATTACATCACTCAAGGTCGACCTAGCGTAATCTCGGACACTGCAGTATCTTTCAGACGCTTCTAGATTTTCTACAGTGAGACAAACAAGCCATACATCGACATCAAAGGGAAATACCGGCCTTGCTGGCGAGAGGGGGGGGGGGTCGCCGAGTGAGACGCGTCATGCAGGGGGAAGAAAAATATCGATCGTTCAACTAGTGGGACGCTACACAACTCCCCAATTTAAGTTGAACATTCTTCAACTATCTACATCATAAAGCGTCTACACTATCATACAATACTTATCATTTCCAATCTTACAATAGACATTGCTAATAACGTACTAGGTGTCTTCCCAATATCCTAAGTACAATACAACAATCATAGTATCCTTATAACACTAATACAATCTCATTACAATATCATTGCAGTACCATTACAAAACCATGGTCAACAGTAGACCTACTATTATAACCAGTACACTACCACCACTGTGGTGAAACAATGGTCAATGATACTATTAAAAATCATACCATGGTGAAACGATGGCCATCGAGTACAAAATACTTCGTGCACGAACCATAGCACATAACGTTGTACATAACAATGGTTGTCTTACATACCAAATGCATAAAGTCATAGATACAATGGCAAAAATACCAACACATATCGACCACTGATCAGGGTCAAACTTCATCATATCAGATCAAACAAATTATAACAAAGCAATACCGATACTGCCCAAGCTTAGGCCACTCGTAAATTACATCAATGCAACGTACCAAAATCTCTGCTTGCTCGCAGTTCCCATTTGGGTTACAGTCTTCAAAAATTACATTGTCCCATTGGTAACAAATAATGAAAACATCAAAATATGACTAATACATAGTGGCTCTCTGCCGGCCAATAATTCAATACTCAGTCAGATATACATTACAGTACAATACAGTCATCCCAGAAACATATCCAACAGGCAAAACTCTGGGTTACAATACATCTCACTGAACTTATACTATTCAAAACACTCTACTTAGGAAGTCGGCGCCGACATTTTCCTTGCCCTTGACATACCTAATCCTGAATCTATATGACTGTAAAAATAGACTCCATCGTAATAGCTTTGGGCTGTCAAATCTGGCAGAATTCAAATACTCTAATGACCTATGGTCAGTCTGGAGCACAAACTCCTTACCATACAAATACAAAGTAAACTTCTTTACGGCCCAAACGATGGCTAGGCATTCTCGCTCTGAGACTGAATATTTCGTCTCACGAGGCAATAGCTTACGACTGGCATATGCCATAGGATACAACTTTCCCTCATATTCCTGCATAAGAGCAGCACCCAACCCGCGATCTGATGCATCAGTTGCTAGAACAAATTCTTTTGAAAAATCTGGCAAACATAACACGGGTTTGGAAACAATGGCATTCTTCAAAGAAGTGTACGCTTTCTCCTGCACTTCTTCCCATTGAACTACATTGGGCTGACCCTTTCTAAGCAAATCAGACAGTGGTGCTGCAATCGCTGCAAAGTTAGGTACAAATTCTTGGTAATATCCCACCAGTCCTAAAAATGCTTTCACTTCCTTCTTAGTGGTGGGTCTGGGTGCATCTCGCACCTTAAACACATTTTCTTCTAACAGACCAATCATACCCTTTCCCACTGAGTGTCCAACAAAGTCCACTTCAGACGTGCCAATCAGGCACTTGGATGGTCTTGCAGTTAATCCAGCTTGGTCCATCCTCTGCAGCAATTCTTTGAGAGCCTTCACATGCTCGTCGAATGTCTCTGTATGGATCAGCAGGTCGTCCACATACGCTGTCACATTGTTCAGTCCCTGGATCAATGGCTTCACGATCCTGTTCAGTGTAGCTCCTGAGTTCATCATCCCGAAGGGCATCCGGGTGAATTCGTAATGTTCGCCCATGGTGACGAACGCTGTCTTGGGAATGTCTTGTTCCAGGACTCGCACTTGCCAGTATCCCTTGCTCAAGTCGATCCGAGAGAATATTCTTCCTCTCGACAGACTCTGGAACACTTCCGATGGGGCTGCTGTCGGATGAGGGTCGAACACTGTGATCTTGTTCAGCCTCCTGTAGTCGATGCAGACTCGATTGGATCCATCCTTCTTCTTGACGACAACAACCGGTGAAGCATAAGCTGATGAGCTCCTGCGTATGATGCCCAACCTTTCCATGGTACTGAGCTCCTCCTTCAAGGAGTCGCGCATAGCATAGGGCACCGGATATGGTCGTTGCCGAACAGGTACCTCTGATGTCAGGTCGATGCGATGTTCGCCTAACTGGCAGCATCCGGGGAGATTGGTGAAGATGCGTTGATACTCCTTCACTACGTCGCCGAGTTGTTGACGTTGTTCCGGCGACAGCTGCGTTCCATATTGGACATCTTCGTAGCCTTCCTTCTGGTCCCAGCTCCCTAGGTCGGCAAGGTCCTCCGTCATTCCACCGTTGTCGCCTTCCAGGTCGCAGTCCTCGATGACTGTCATGCCAGCTGACTCTACAGGTTGACTCTCGTCCATCACGTCGTCCTCTGCCAGCACAGTCCCAGCACCATCACCGTCGTCGTCCATCATAGCTTCGACATCTCCAGGTGTGGTGTCGCTCCTACCGTCGTTCATCTCACACATCTCGGTCACGGCAGATGCCGGTCCCATTGCCGCCGCCGCTGCTTGCGTCGTCGCTGGTGTAGTCCTGGGGATATACCTCTTGAGAAGGTTAGCGTGCAATGTCTTCTCTTTCACACCCATCTTGACTTTGTAGTCGTTGACACCGACAACCGAGACTATCTTGTATGGTCCCTTCCACTGGACTAAGAGCTTGTTGGCGTTTGTCGGCAACAGTACTAAAACTTCGTCGCCAGGGCGGAACTTCCTCTCTCGAGCCTTCCGGTCGTAGTAGGTTTTCTGTCTGCCTTGTGCCTTTGAGAGCTCTTCCGTCGCTAACTTCCACGTGTCCTCCAGCCGCTCGCGTAGTTCCATGACGTACTGGTAACTGGTCTTTGTCTCCGGCTCCTCTACGTCCTTGGTCCATAATTTTCGCAAGATGTGCATCGGTCCTCTCACCGTTCTTCCATACAGTAACTCGAATGGGGCGAACTTTGTCGATTCTTGGGGAACTTCACGATACGCGAAGAGCAGCGGGTTAATGTATCGGTGCCACTGCTTAGGTTGCTCCGCGCACAGTCGCCTCAAGGTCTTCTTCAGTGTGCCATTAAATCGCTCCACCAGCCCGTTGCACATAGGGTGGTAGACTGTGGTGGTCGACTGTCGAATTCCCAGTAGTCTGTTCGTTTCCTTCATGACGTCCGACATGAATTGAGTCCCTTGATCAGATAAGATCTCCTCGGGCACACCCAAACGGCTGTAGATATTTACTAAGGCTTCTGCTACTGTCTCTGCGTCAATCTTCTTCAAGGGGGTAGCTTCAGGGTAACGAGTAGCGTAGTCTACGTATACCAGGATATACCGATGTCCGCCTTCACTTGGGGGGTCAATAGGTCCTACTAGGTCCACGGCCACTCTCCTAAATGGGATGTCTACCACTGGCATACTCTGCAAATGCACCTTAGGAGTCGCTCCCTTGTTCACTGTCCTCTGGCAGATGTCACATGAGCGGCAGTATCTCGCGACGTCACCTTCGATACCAGGCCAGTAAAAATTGCTCATCACCCTGTCCTTCGTCTTCTTCACGCCGAGATGTCCTCCGACGATAGAATCATGGGCAACGCTCAGTACATACTCCCTCAGTTTCTCGGGTAGTACCACTTGTCTTGCAATCGTAGCCTGTCTTATGTCCCTATAAATCCGGTACAGTACACCTCCGTGTCTCTCGAAGTGTACGGACTTGTTGCCTCTGTTGGTCGGAATTTTCTTCTGCCCCAACTTCTTGAGGTCTTCGTCTTCTTCCTGGAGTCGGATGAGTTCCTTCCTATCCACTCCCGCGTGCCGTTCTGCCCTCGGCACCCTCAGCGACGTAGACTGGTCCTTCCTCTTCTCCTGGGCCCTCGTGGTCACCGCTCCTACCATCACCTCAGTATCAGGGTCGTACGGGTCCTTCGCTCCGTCCACGTTCCCGACTACTAGGTCGCAGATGGTCTCCGGGAGACACAGTGCCGTCACTCTGCCCGTCAGGTAAGGCGTTCTCACGTCGATGATGGCTTCCTCCGCCGCTAGCAAGGAGTTATCGATCCTCGCGATGAGTTTCTTCCCACCGGTGAGCTGTCCGTCGTCCACCAGTGATCGCCGCACCACTACACCTTCACAGCCGGTATCTCTTAGGACATCTACTGCTCGATTTCCAATCAAGCCCTTCATCACTGGTAACTTCAGCTTCTCCACGGTCCTTCCGTCACTGCATCCTCCGCACGTAACAGGCACCGCTAACTGGAGCTTCCCGTCCTTCATTACCGCTTGAACGTTGATGCTGGTGTCAGCCGTCGTCGCATCCTGTCTCGACGAGTCGTCCGCCGCTATAACTACGGCCGCCGCCGCCTTGTTCGGCTTGCCTCGCCCCGTATCCTTCTGGGCTGGACACATTCTCCGAACGTGGCCTGGCTTTCCACAAAGGTAACATTTCAACTCACCTTTGTCGTTTATCTTGGTACGACACTCCGTCGCCTTATGTCCCGGCCTCTGGCACCTATGGCAGACCTGTGGGCTTCTGTCTCCGTTGGGACTCCGTCGCACTGGCCGGCTTTGCAGTCTGGCGCTCCCTCTGAGTGTCCGGTTCCTCGCTACCAGGAACGCCTCCGCTGAGTCTGCGACGTCCTGTAGCGTCTTTGGCTTCCTCTCCCTCACATGAGTCGCAAGGTCTGGTGGGCAAACATCCATGAACTGCTCTCTAACAAACAGGTCCCTCACTCCTTCGTAGGTCTTCTCCGTCTTTGATAGCTTTATCCACCTCTCTAGGTAAGTCTTGATCCTAGTAAGAAACATCCCGACATCTTCTCCATCTTCAGGCTTACCTTGTCTGAACATGAGTCTGTAACCGTCCTCTGACAGGTTATACCTCTTCTGCAAAGCTTCCTTGACTTTGTCGTAGTCCTTGGCCTCATCAATCGGCAATCGACAGAAGCACTCCAGAGCTCTCCCAGTCAGCAGGGCAGACAGTGATGTCGTCCATGTGGATCTAGGCCAGTCCGCTGTCTCGGCAAACCTCTCAAAACGAAGTAGCCAGCTATCAAGGTCGTCCTTCCCATCCTGAAATGCAGGTAGCTTGGGTCTCTTGGAACTGGCGTGGTCGCTGGTCCCCTGCGTCGACTCGCCTCCACGCTGATGGCGGATCCTCTCCATCTCCAGCTCGTGGTTCATCTTTTCTATTTCCAGCTGTCGTTGAGCCTGTCGTTCCGCCTCCTTCTCCCGAGCCTGTCGTTGAGCCTCCTTCTCTTGAGCCTCTATCTTCAGTTGCTCCATGCGCTCTTGCCTCTCTCTTTCCTCCCTTAGGCCTTCACGGATGTAGTCCTGTCTCTCCTTCCCAGTGAGCTCCAAGGCGTCTGCTTCCTGGCCAAGCCTTCCAATAGCCTCTGACATATTGTGGATATCCTCGATGATCTTTACACACTTTACTGTACTTTAGAAACACTTCGATGGTCTGAATTGAATCTGTTCTGATCTAATCGGATCCCGGACGAGCCCCCAATATGTAACAGTTGATGCAAACTTCAGCACGTTATGATGGGGAGAGTCAGATGAACTGATCGTCTACCCCTTAAAAAACGAAACTGTCTCGAACTGTTGTAGAAATAAATAACAGGATCCGATGAACAATTAATACTAACTTTAATAACTGTAAACACTAGCTGATATCCACAAGTTACTTACACCTATCAGGGAAGGCACTACACTTCTACTACAACTGGATGTACACACCTACGATTTGCACCTTACGATTTTCACCCACGATTTGCACACCTACCGCTCGCCTGGCCCTCCTTATATATATTCTGTCCAGGAACGTTCAGGAAGCGGCTTTACCGCCCCATAAGCACGAGACAGACCTAGATCGTTCGGGACACATACAGGCCACCCAATCGTACACAGACACGTCACAGCATTACATCACTCAAGGTCGACCTAGCGTAATCTCGGACACTGCAGTATCTTTCAGACGCTTCTAGATTTTCTACAGTGAGACAAACAAGCCATACATCGACATCAAAGGGAAATACCGGCCTTGCTGGCGAGAGGGGGGGGGGGGGTCGCCGAGTGAGACGCGTCATGCAGGGGGAAGAAAAATATCGATCGTTCAACTAGTGGGACGCTACATACATATAATAAAAGACAAGACATTTGTGATAAATATGTGGTGCGCAGTGTAAATATTTCAGCAACCTCAAGACTAAAAAGAACCAGGGAAACGGGAGAGCGGGCCAGCGGTAGAAACGTTACTTGCTGGTCCGCCATGTTTGCCCACTACAGCATGTACTAAACAAAACCTAGAGACAAAGGTAACCCAACTATTTGTGACCGACGCACAGTCTAAAAGACGCTTCTTGGTGGATACAGGCGCACAAGTCTCTGTAATACCGGCAACGTGGGCAGAAAGAGCGTCAGGTGCTACAAGAACACCTTTGCAAGCCGCCAGCGGAACCTCCATAGCGACCTATGGTTCACGAATCTTACCTTTGCATTTTGGCAACCGGATTTTCAAAGCACGCCTTATATCAGCTAATGTCAAACGACCTCTCTCAGGGGCTGATTTTCTCCGTCAGCACAACCTGTTGGTCGACATTCGAGGACGCCGCTTGATAGAAGCAGAATCTTTTGCTCACATTCACTGCACTGTCAGTTCAGTTTTAGATAACTCGGATCTTGCTCTCATAGAACCCACGAGCAATAAGTTCCGCAAACTTCTCAGTGATTATCCGGAACTGTTACAGCCAACCTTCTCCACTGCTGAAGTGAAGCACGGGGTGAAACATTTTATCCCAACTAAAGACAGGCCAGTCTTCGCTCGTGCACGTCGTCTAGCATCAGACAAGCTAGCCTCTGCAAAGAAGGAATTTTTAGAAATGGAAAAGATGGGTATTGTACAGAAATCCAACAGCCCCTGGGCATCCCCACTACACATGGTACCTAAAAGTAACGGAGACTCACGTCCTTGCGGCGACTACCGCAGACTGAATGATGCCACAGTTCCTGATCGCTATCCGATACCCCATATTCAAGACTTTTCGGCTCGCCTGGCTGGAAAAAAAATATTTCTCCAAGATTGACCTTGTGAGGGGATATCATCAGATTCCTGTAACTCCCGAAGATATACCTAAAACAGCTGTTATCACGCCTTTTGGTTCATGGGAATTTTTACGTATGCCATTTGGCCTTAAAAATGCAGCGCAGACGTTTCAACGGCTCATGGACTCTGTGTTCCAAGATTTAGACAGCGCATTTGTCTACCTTGATGATATTTTAGTGGCTAGCTCCTCAGCCAAGTCTCACGTAGAGGACCTCAATGCAGTTTTTCCGGCGACTAAAACATTACGGACTGGTAATCAAGCTTGAAAAATGTCTCTTTGGAGTGGCATCGCTTGATTTTTTGGGACATCGAGTGTCTGCGTCAGGCTCAGCACCAATGTCGTCTCGTATTGAGGCAGTAAAGAGGTTACCACAACCAAGAACTGTAAAGGCACTCCAAGCGTACCTTGGGATTGTCAAGAACAGATTTAATTCATAAATGTTTCCACTGACTAAATTTTTGTGAGAGAGCAGTGAGTAATTTTTACAAACGTAATTATTGTGCGAGCCAGCATAACTTGGTCTCGTGGGCAATTTGTTTTGAACAGTTTTTTTTATAATAGATAGACAGAAGGTGTGGGGAAGGATAGACGGACAGCGTAGGTGTGCATGACTGAGCACTTGTTATATCTCGTGTTTTGAACTAGGTTTAGTAAAGAGGGAAGGGGTGAGTAGGAATTAAATGTTATTGAGACGTCTGTTGACGTACAGAAAATATCGTGATCCAGAGTAAAAGCTCGGGGTTTTGAACATGTTAAGAATTTATTGCTATAAAATTACATTATATTGTATGAAGTAATTCGACCTTTGATGTCGACCCAAGGTCGTTGCGTAGGGCTGTTACTTAAAATAACTCAGTTCGGCAGCTGAGCTAGAAGTGGTTGCACCAATCACAATCCAGGAATTAGACGGTAAGCTGCAGATGCAGTCCAGTATTTAAGGCCATACAGAACTTAGTTCTGGGCCACATGTAGACAATCCATTTACGAGGTGGTCGGCGATAGTCCTCAGCCAGATGAGGGACATAGAGACGCAGTTGAGCAGTCCATTGTGAGGAGCCTGATTTAAAGCTCCAGAGCCTAAGCTACTTGGTTTGATATAAACCCACAGCGTTTACATCCAGCGCTCTCACTCCTAGTGAGGGCCGCATGGTGAGAGTCCATACTAATTTGTAATGATGAAAGTGAACCGTTCTACTTACTTTTGAAGACAGTTTCAGAGCTACCGCCAGACAACGCATGGTTGTACAAGCATTCTCCATGGCGTGTCTAGAGGAAATGTCCATATCATAACATGTCTCATTGAATTAATAGAATTTAAACTGTTATATCCGTCGCCACGTGCGCGGATTCTTTTTGCCATATAACTCATATGACCTGCAAGTAGTTAGATTGAATACGTTAGTCTTTATAAAAGCTGTAGTTCCATTAGTTAGATTCAGTTGCCTTTGAATTGATATTTATATTTATAATTATATTTGTTACATTAATTCCTATAATTAAACTGCCCTACAGTTCTGCTAAAATTGAAAGCAATTGATTTATTTAGTTTTTAGAGTGCAAGTATTTATTTTTGTGTGTTCGTCGATTGTGGGAGCGGACCTCGAAAGAGTGTCAGTCGAAATATCCCCATGTAACCCACATCGCGACAGGGATAATAAAATTTTATCACCGTTTCATTCCAAACATAGCTTTGATGTTGCGTCCCCTTTATCAAGCTCTGAAAATATCCAAACCACGCCAAGATCTCATTTGGTCCCAGGAAATGAAACAATCCTTCCTTGCCGGTAAACAAGCATTGGCAGATACAACCATGCTGGTACATCCATGTACAGATTGTCCATTAGCTTTGACATGTGACGCATCTGATGTGGCCGTCGGCGCAGTCCTTGAGCAGTACAACCATGGTCGCTGGGAGCCACTTGCCTTTTTTAGTCGCCAGCTACGTAGTCCGGAGATCAAGTACAGTACTTTTGACAGAGAGCTTCTGGTCGCCCATTTGGCAATACGCCATTTTCGTTATATGCTTGAAGGGAGGCAGTTTACCATCTACACAGACTACAAACCTCTAGTCCACGCAATGTCGAAAACATCTGAACTATGGTCAGCCCGTCAGCAAAGGCAACTGACTGCTATCTCAGAATTTACCACCGATATTAAGCACATCTCGGGAAAGAAGAATGTAGTTGCCGATGGCCTTTCTCGCGCTTCCACTTCCACAAACGCGGTCTCATTAGGCATTGACTTTACAGCTATGGCCAAGGCGCAAATTTTGAGTCCAGACATACAAGCGTACAAAACTGCCATCACAAACATGAAAATTGCTACGACAAAGCTGACTGATGAAGGACCAGAGCTTCTCTGCGACATTTCAACTGGTAGAGCCCGCCCTATCGTTCCTCCAGATTATCGACGCCCGGTGTTCGAGGCTGTCCATAACCTTGCTCACCCAGGAGTTAAGGCTACTGTTAAACTCATTGCAGAGAAATACGTGTGGCATGGCCTCAGCCGCCAAATTAGCGATTGGGTAAAGGAGTGTCACAATTGCCAGGCATCAAAAATTCAGAAACATACCAAGGCGCCCCTTCAGACATATACTGTACCTGACAAAAGATTTTCCCATATCAACATCGATATTGTTGGTCCATTACCCCAGTCATGTGTTTACCGTTACCTCCTAACCATCATTGACCGTAATACACGATGGCCAGAGGCAATTCCTATGACAAACATTACAGCACCAGAATGTGTTCGGGCTCTCCTTGGAGGCTGGATCTCTCGCTTCGGGGTTCCCGCGGACATATCGTCGGATCGTGGTTCACAATTCACATCTTCCTTGTGGGCTGAAATTGCAAGCCGCCTAGGAGTCAGACTCCACCGGACAACATCATTTCACCCCCAAGCCAATGGGATGGTGGAAAGGTTTCATCGCACACTCAAATCAGCTTTGAAGGCACGACTAACAGGGAACAATTGGGCAGAGGAGATACCTTGGGTACTCCTCGGACTCAGAACAACTCCAAAGGAGGACCTGGGAACTTCTTCGGCAGAACTTGTCTATGGGGAACCGTTGACTATCCCCGGTGAGTTAATTCCGAGACAAAAACGGTCTACGTGTACCTAGGCCAGCCATCCACCATAGTAACCCATCTACGCACTTACCACCGCTCTTGTTATCATCCAAATATGTCTACATACGCACAGATACAGTGAAAAGTCCATTACAAAGGCCTTACACCGGTCCTTATAAGGTGCTAACTCCTGGAGATAAAACATTTCTCATAGACAGAGGTGGTCGTGCCGAACGCACCTCAGTAGACCGCCTTAAGCCTGCACGAGTGGACTCATCAAAACCGGTACAACTTCAGCAGCCGGTGCGCAGAGGCCGTCCTCCTGTCTCACAAGAGCCACAACTTAACAAAAGAACTAGAAACAATAATGATCCACCCACAACTGTCTTTGACCACAGACAGCTCACTTCCCGTTCAGGACGACCATTGCGATCACCTAGGCGCTACCAATAACTCTGTGAGATGTCTGTGCTAGGGGGAGATGTGTGGTGCGCAGAGGTGCGCAGAGGTGTTGAACGGAGTCAACCCAAGAAGGACTTCGGGTAATAAACAGAAATAAACGACTCTCGAGATTTACACTGAGCTGGACGGTTTTGAGTTGGTTGTGTATCTGCCTGTTGTGTCTGTCAAGTGCTATAAATTGAAGACATATATACGACCCTTTTCGTCTTTGCAGACGGTCTTTGCAGCATTTTCTGACTTCAAGACAGATGCCGAGAGCAGCTCCTCTCATGACTAATCCGTCCGATATTCGATTTACATCTTCGGTCACAGAGTGAGCACATATACTCGCCTTCGTTTGTGACTTCATTTGTCTTTTCCTTCCTTTTCTGTCTTTTTTCTTCCCTAATTTCTCTTTGATTTTTTTCAAATTTGGCAGCACCTTTCCTGACGGCTCCCTTCCAGGTCGTTGGATCTTCTGCCACATTTTCCCGTGATTTTTCATCGATCCCAAAATCTTTCAGTGTGGTCCTGCAGATATCTTTGAAACGTAGTTTTGGTCTACCTCTTTGACGTTTTCCCTCTTTTAGCTCACCATACAGTATCTGCTTTGGGATTCTACTATCATCCATTCTTTTGACATGTCCTATCCACCTGAGTCGTCTTGTTCTTAGTGTTGCTTGAATTGAGGTGAGCTTTGCTCGTTTGAGAACTTCGCTGTTGGTGATTTTGTCCTGCCATCTGATGTCCATGATTTTTCGCAGGCAGCGAAGATGGAAGCTGTTTAATCTTTTTTCGTGTCTTGTATAGGTGGTCCACGTTTCGCAGCTATACAACAAGGTACTGATGACACAAGCTTGATAAATAAGAATTTTGGTCTTGAGTGTCAGCTTTTTGTTGTTCCAAGCTCTCTGAGATAACCTGCCAAAAGTTGTAGCTGCTTTCCCAATTCTGGCGTTTAGTTCTTCATCCAGGGATAGTGATGCTGTTACTTTTGAGCCAAGATAGGTAAACTTTTCAACTGAGTTGATCTTGTTGCCGTTCAATGAAATGTCGGGAGGAGATAGTGTACCTTGTCCGATTACCTCTGTCTTTTTAACACTAATTGTCAAGGAAAAGAGGTCGCATGCATTTGACAATAAGTCCATCATATTTTGCAGTTGTTCGTTGTTTTGGGCTACTACTGCAGCATCGTCTGCAAAGAGGAGTTCACGCAGCATGATTTCTCGAGTCTTTGTTTTTGCTTTTAACCTGGCCAAGTTGAACAGAGACCCATCTGATCTTGTTCGGATGAAAATACCATCTGTGGAGTCTTGAAAAGCGAACTGTAGGAGTGCTGCAAAGTAAATTCTAAATAGAGTTGGTGCCAGTACATCTCCTTGTTTTACTCCGGTCTTCACTGCAAATTTACCTGAGATGTTTCCGTCAAACTGGACGCATGCACTCATGTCGTCATGAAAGGAGATGATCAGCTTCAATAGCTGTGGTGGACATCCAATGGACTTCAGTACAATGTAAAGCGATGGTCTGCTTACGGTGTCGAAGGCTTTTGTCAGATCTATGAAAGCCATGTACAGTGGTTTTCCTTGTTCTCTGCATTTTTCCTGTAGTTGACGGACTGTAAATATATCTGCAGTTGATCGTTCTGCTCTGAATCCGCATTGGGATTCTGGTAAGATTCTTTCAGCGAGCCTGTGTAATCGTTTGAGTATGATTTTGGCGAACGCTTTCCCTTTAATACTCATCAATGATATGCCGCGGTAATTGTTACAATCCCCTTTGTCTCCTTTATTCTTGTAAAGAAATACAATTTTTGCATTTTTCATATCGGATGGAATTGTTCCAGTTTTCCAGCACACGATTAGTAGGTGGTATAGGTGTGGTAATAGTGTTTCAAGGTTTTCTTTGAGGACTTCAGCTGGAATGTTATCCTCTCCACAAGCTTTTCCATTTTTCATATCCTGGATGGCTTCAGAGAGTTCTTTCATTGTTGGTTCCACATCCAGATCCGTCATTTCAGGTAGTTTTGGGACTGCTTCTTCTAAGCCTTGATTTGCTGGCTTTTCGTTTGCATATAGTTTGGAATAATGTTCGACCCATCTCTCCAGTTGTTCCTTCTTGTCGGTAAGTTCTTGGCCGTTTTCTGTCTTGATGGGGGCACTTTTTGAAATGGTTGGTCCTAGTGCAACTTTAATCTTTTCATACATGTTTCTGGAGTCTCCTGCATCAGAGGCCGATTGAATTTCAGAGCATAAGTTGGTCCAGTACTCATTGGCGCATTTTCTTGTTTCACTTTGAACCTTTGCCTTGAAGACAATGACCCCCCTAAAACAAGATTTTGAGAAAATGGCATTTAATCGTATTAGTGGCCATAGCTAATTGACCAAGTAATATTGCAGTGATTGCTGTTAGGAGACCGTAGTCTAATAACTAAGCAGTTATAGAGATCATAGTGAGTAGTGTTCACTGCTCATCTACAGTTTACCCTGTAACATGCCACGGTCCCCTAGCAACAGCCGAGTCGGAAGTTTTTGGATCTTGTTAGGAGGCCGTAGTCTAATTACAAAGCCGTTATAGAGATCATAGTGAGTAGTGTTCACTGCTCGTCTACAGTTTACCCTATAACATGCCACGGTCCCCTAAACAACAGCCAAGTTGGAGGTTTGTGTCGGACCCATTATTTTCACTTCAAAGCCGTTTTTCTCAAAATCAGCTCTGCCGATTTATACCGGGTTTTCTCATGCACACTCACATATTGCATAATAATGGCCAATATTTCGTCTTCTTCTATACTGTAAACATAATATAATTACAATGGCCATCATCATTAATTTTCATTATAAAATGCCCAGAAATGAGAGATTTTTACAGTTTTTGCACTAAAGAATGGGACAAAAGCAAACAAAAAATAAATTAGATGGAAATTACAATGTGGTATGCAGTGAGGAATCGAGCCAAGGGTCTCTTTTCGCATGGTGAAAGTTCTTCCCAACAAAACCAGCACAGACGTAGGGTGAATTTGTCATCATGGGTAAAAATGTAATTTTGGATCATCTGTAAAAAGTTTGTATTTGATTGTTCGAAACGTCCTAGCAAGGCCATACAATTAAGGTGTGCTAAAGTTATTTTGTTGATCTCGCCACAAGTCCTGCTTGACGCTATATTAGAGTCTAGGGTCACAACTTGCCTGAGTTCACAAATGAAGCTGTACTGAGCACTGCATTTGTCGTCACACCATTGGTAGTTCCCGTCTGGATATAGATACAGGCAGTCCTGGTCTGCAGATTAATGGGGGAGAATGGGTGATTTATTCCCACAGCTCTTATGTAAAGGGAATGGAGATCGATGGATTTATTGTAAATTGGAAGAAGTGTAAACATCACAGGGATCATGGGATGGACAGAATCAGGACATGAGAAAACATGAAAAGAAGAAAGAGGGATGAATGGATCAAATGAAGTGTAATCAAAGGAGACAGATGACTGACATGTGGTGTCCGGTATCGATGACATACTAATATAAATAAATAAAGCAAAATATCAAGAATGTCCACCACCTTATTGTAAAAAGAAGATTGTAAAATGTAATAAAACAATGTTCATGATATTGAAGAAAAATGGTGATGAAAATCAAGAAATGGATAATAACAAACATGTGGGATGAGCGAGATGAAAACAAATGAAAAAGTGTGGTAAATTATACACTAACAAACACGCATAGAGACAGACAGACAGACATTGAGACAGACAGTCAGACACACACACATACACACATACAGTACACACATACACTGAGAGAGAGACAGAGACAGAGAGACAGACAGAGAGAGAGAGAGACAAATCTCACCTCCAGCGCCGTTGGGCTGGCCAGGGAACCATTCAGAATAGGCCGAGAGATGCTTTCCGCTGGCCGCCCACATCCAGTTACCCTCATCAAAGATATCCGTCCCGCCGATCCATATTTCGCCCACTAGTTGTAGGGATTTTAGAATAGAAGGAAAAATGTTAGATTGACGCACAGTCGATGAGAAGACGAACGGGCAGAGAGATACATGAAGTGCTAGGTGTGGCAAACACAGATAGATAGATAGATAGATAGATAGAGAGAGAGAGAGAGAGAGAGAGAGAGAGAGACAGGCAGACAGACAGACAGTTAGATAGATAGATAGATAGATAGATAGATAGATAGATAGATAGATAGATAGATAGATAGATAGGTAGGTAGGTAGGTAGATAGATAGATAGATAGATAGATAGATAGATAGATAGATAGATAGATAGATAGATAGATAGATAGATAGATAGACAGACAGACAGACAGATATAGATAGATATAGATAGACAGATATAGATAGGTAGGTAGGTAGATAGATAGATAGATAGATAGATAGATAGATAGATAGATAGATAGATAGATAGATAGATAGATAGATATTAACATTATCTAGCCATGGACATCAATTTGTTTCTTCCCGACTCAATAGTAACTGTAGTGGAACTTGAAGGTTCAAGAAAAACCAACTTACAATTTTTATTGCGAGCCAAATTTTTCACGAAGGTATTTTCTGCAGAGGTGCTGATTTCTGCCAGTTTGCCACCCCACATCTTGCAGAAACCCTGTGGATGAAGGCAGCTGTACAAATATACTCGACAAAACATGGCGCCTTGTGCAGACATCCGTGTTGAGAGAAGAGATCTTTCACTTCGGTTAAAAGGAAGGAGAAAAAAACAAGAAGCCCCGTGCCTATGAGTTTATTTCTTTTCTTTTCACAATACATGCCTGATGTTTCATGACTAACACCTAAAACCGGAGAGTGGAATGAGGCAAAAATGTCATGACCTTTCTCTTGTTGAAAAAAAATAATCCACAGAAATTCGGTCTGGTCGCAGGCTTGGAACAAAGTCGAATATAGCAAAAAAATAAAAAACAAAAATAATGTTGCAAAGCTCCACATTGGTAAGAAACAAGAAAGGAATGTCACAATATATTCTATATCGCATTTCAATCTCAACCCCCCCCCCCCCGAAAAAAAAGAGAAAAATGGAAGAAAAAAAAACTAACCAAAAAAAAAATGGAAACACTGAAAAAAAAAACTGAAAAGACATGTTCCTTGGTAGCCATTGACTTACTCACTTACTCAGCTGTCAAGCCAATCGTGCAGTTCATATACCATCTGACCGGCCATCAAAGGTTTTAGAAGATTTTCACACCAAATTTTCTGCCATAGTGATACAGAAAGAGGCCGACTCTGAGAAAATGGGACTGTGCCAAAATG
Organism: Onchidella celtica; assembly: GCA_963931925.1. Taxonomy (NCBI): domain Eukaryota; kingdom Metazoa; phylum Mollusca; class Gastropoda; order Systellommatophora; family Onchidiidae; genus Onchidella; species Onchidella celtica. The sequence goes on along the minus strand of OZ007570.1, from coordinate 73,158,140 downwards.
AGGCTGTGAGAAATCGAAGTTTAAAGAGTATAAACACACCACTGCGACCACTGTTTTCGTTTTCAAACTCTCCGTTGGCGGCTTCAAAAACGATTTGCAATAAAACAGAGATTTTAAAAATATGGCCAAGATTCCAGAAAAATATTTCAACATAAACACAATTCAAATTCTCTCTGGTTTGCCCGTAAACCCTCTCCGCAGATTGGAGAGAAGGCATGCCGGAATTCTGAGTTATCGACAGTGATGCAGCCAGCCACATGTTCGTCGAGGACCGCAAATCGCATCACATGTCATTCGTCACCGTTTGGGGTTCAGGTTTAATCTCCATGAATGGATTTTAGTTTACACTGAATCTAGGTTGGCTTCGGTTGAGTGAATATGATTTTGTTCTCCGCGCTTTTTATCAGCGGTCATTCAAGTTGGAGACATGGAATTTCTTAAGTCCCGCGACTATATCTGCTGCAGCTTGTATTGTCACCTTGAAATTTGTATAAGACGATGACAAAAGGAGAGCTATGATACAACTGGGTTTCGAGTGTTGTGTCAGGATGGAGTAATTCGTTTTGGCTCGCAGGAAAAACTTCGAATCCATAGTTTTCCCCTCAGTATCAACGACTAGCTATAGATCTATTTTAAAGTAATGATTCATATAACATCAATAACAGGTATGAAATGGGTCTAGATCTAGCGCTTTTGACCGGACTTTCTTTCCCTCAGACGGCCGATATTCACAGTCATATGGGCAGAGTTAGGTCTAAGCATAGCCTACCAAAGGTTTAACTGTAACACACTGCACACACAGTGACGGAGATATAACTCGGCTATATGCATACTGCTGTTCGCGTTATGATACATGTATAGTAATAAAAGGTCACAGACTGGTGCATTTCTTGATGATGAATACACAATCATGTGTTCCTAGCTCTCGTTACACCTGAAGCTGAATTTAATAGATTTAGACCCAGAGACGACGGTGTAATTGCGTGTCTTCTTTCTTCACCTGATAGTACTATTCATTTTGATTCTTTACTTTAATATTAACGTTGTTCTTATCAAACCTGTGTAGTCCACTGATCGATAGACATTGTTTTAATACACCCACTCAAAAGAAATCGGCTTGTATCACCACAAAAATGTTCCATCTCAATACATGATGTGCCGCGCCAGTAAAGGGCGCCTTACGCCAGGGGACACAACTCTGGATAGTCAATGAATTCTTGTTTAGTTTTATTTTTCCCGTTCATGAAATTGGATTACATGTATTTTAAACATTTGTCAAACGCATTTTGAGGAACTGAATTTTTGTATCTGAATTTGGCCAACATTAAGGGGTGCTCACTTTAAAGGGTCATAACTCACCATCTACTGGTAGAAATAAGATGCGACTTGGTGTATAGAGTCACAAATGAATGATTTATGAGAGGCACAAAATCTTAATTAAAATTTGAAAGTTTTGACATAGTCACATTTTCTCAGAGCCTGCCTCATTGGTTTTTGCTGATTCGCTAGTTCGTGGATATCCCTCCTACTGTTGTGATGTTAGATTGTAGAATGTTGGAAAACTCCGGTCAACGCTCTCAGAAGTACAACGCCGCACACACACTGTCAAGGGTTAGGACTAGAAGTGTCGTGCTGGGTCACGGCGTGTTTATTTCATGGTCTCGTTAACTTTAGCCAGTGCAAATGTCCTTGAACTATTCTCGTGGACAGTTTGTTTTTGTAACGCTTTTTCTTAGAGCAGGGAAGAGAGGGGGCGAATAAGGGGTGAGTAAATTCGTACATAAAACGTAGAGGGTTTAGAGACTTTAGTAAGGGTTTTGATATGTTAATTTGACCTTGTCTGTTACTATTAATAGAATCTATTAATACTACGAGCTGAGCTCGAAATGGATGCACCAATCAAATTTGGGCAGTTGGCTGGGGATTTGCAGATGGCCGCGAGGTATATAACCGGAGCCATTCCGATGTTTCACTACTCCCATGCAGAAATATCCTTCTGTGAAGGTCAGTCGGCGGGATTCAGCCAGAGAGAATCAGAAGATTGTTAAAGCCATGTCTATGTCCTTGATAGACATTGGAATGAGACCATACGCTACCCACAAATCATCTACTGCTATTATCTCCAGCTCCCTGATCTCGTATCAGGGACCAAGTGTAAGTGTTTGTCTATTGATTCGACGATGAACGTGAAGCTGACCTTAAATTCTCCAGTAGAAGTGCTACCGAAGAATGCAAGACTACAATGTATTTTAACTCGCAACTAGATCTAGCATGAATGTCTGGTATACACATTTGTAAATTGAAATTGATGTGTCTGGATGAGGCTGGGGATTGCCAGCCCATCCTAGAGTAGATCTAGATCTAACTTAACTACGTCAGTTGTATTGACGAGTTTAATCCTTTATAAGCGGTAGGCACAAATAACTGAGTTAACATTGTCGTCTGAGACATTAGAATATTATTTGTTAGATAGTAGGCAGACTATATCTGGAAGATAGATAAGTAATAATTAAATTGTGAATGAGTCAGAATGATATAATCTTTTAGGAATTTTAGAGGAGACTTCTAGTGATATATTATTGAATTTTCATTTGATGCTGCTGATGTTGTCCTTTTAATATGTAAGAGCTAGACGAAATTTGTTAGGGATTTTAGAGTAAATAAATTTGTGGCCTTGCAGGTCCTTGATAAAACTTATTCGAATTGTTATTAGTGTATGTGGCATGGTATGGAAGAATAATTCCTAAAAACCTCTCGATATTTTAAATGCAGTCGTAACACCAATAATTCCATATAACCCAACTCGTAACACACACTGCATTTTAATCAGCAAAGATTGGCTCAAACTGGATCAAGTACTTTGCTCACCTGGGCGTCTTGCCAGGATACTTTATCTTTTCCCACACCGTAGCAAATGTTTCCATTTTGCACCCAGCCTTCTGGACATGAACCCACTGTGAACATTTGGATTTAATCATCATTGTAAAAAAGTTTCCCCGTGGCCGGGAAAGCTTTTACTTGCTGTGAACTAAAGGGAAGAAATCAAAGGAAATGAAAGACACAGAAAAAATATCTTTGTGACTTGTTAAAAAATAGATTAGAACAGAAGAGCAAAAATTGGTGCAATTTCTTATCAGAGCATTCAAAACTAAAATTTTTAATAATTAGGACATTTTTTCAGAAGTTTTTTTAACCCATGTCTTTCAATAATTTTTCCTACAGACTCGATAGACAACTCTTAGTACTGAAAACTGGAGTAAAGTGTTTGGATTTTCAATGGATGCAAAATGAAATTAATGTCCTCACGTATACTGTAACGGCCCTCATGCAACTTTATTATAGACATGCCCCACATAGTCATTATCTGTCCAATCGCCTAAACCAAAGACTTAAGACTCAAGGATTGCTTGATGTTAAGTTATGCTTAGTTATGTCTTCGTTCTGCAAACTGGTATTTCTACATAATTTATATTGCGTGTTTATAAAAGTTGTCCACTTGGTAAACCCCCAAATGTTTTGTCATTGTGAAAAAGCAGGGCTGGCGATCTAATAACTTGAACAGAGAATTCCAGGATACTGGTACAAATCTTGAAGGACTGGAATGCAGTTATTATGACCAATCCACAATATATAATCATTTCCATTTAGGAATGAATCTAATAGCAAACCATGTCGTAAACGTGCCGGTAAAGTCTACTTACCTGTCAGTTGCTTCAAACTCCAGCAAAACAACAGGTGATTAAAAAGAAAAAAAGTTGATTAATAAAGTTATATATTGACCATCATCGAATTATCGCCCCAATTCATCAATTTATTACGGCAACATTAATTTGTCAGTATGATCACCGTTATCATCACTACCGTCATTGTCCGCCCCCATTACCTTGTCCAGAGACACGGATGGCCAGGCAGGACAGAAGAAAGAAAAGGAACATCTTGACCTCACACAAAAGCTCTCCTGAAACAGATGAATCTCAGATTATTTGGCATAACAGAATAGATTTACAGTGACCTGAGTCTGCGATAGTCTGTGTTTGTTCCACAGAAAGTAATGGACCGTTATCAAATCACATTTCAGTGCTGTAGTGACACACTCACTTCACACGTGTAACTGCACCATGCCATCTGTCCCCTGTCTGTCTGTTCCTTTGTCAGTCTGTTAGACTGGTTTTCTATCTGGCTGTCTGTTTAATATATTGGCTTTCTGCCTGTCTGTCAGTCTGGCTTTCGATCTATTTGTCTGTCTACCAGCCAACTCATCAGAGCAAATCCATCCATTCACTTGATTTCCTTGGTCTCGTGAAAACAACAACAGGAACAGAAAAAAAAACAACAAACAAACACAAAACAAAACAAACATAAAAAACAAACACAAACAAACAAACAATTTGATGTCCAGGTAAACATAATATGTCATACTGAATAAAATTATATTAGTGCAGCCGCGGGTGATTGATGAGCCCTTCTAGTGGTGTCTCATTGTGCAATATTCAGCCTATCGTCTTGCAGCTTCCTAACACAATATGATCTTTATCGTATCGAAGTGTTTTATCCAAGCATCAGCTTCTTGAGTCACTGAATAGAACTTTGAAGCACTAGGGTGAAATGTTGAACAACTTCGGACATAAAAAAATTACCTTCCGCTATACAGGATCAAGGCAAAGGACAAACACAGATTGCTGTGTATGGCAGGCTTCAATCTCCTATCTGATTAATTTGTGCAGGTGGCAGAAATCTCACGTTTTTAGACAGGTCTATAATTTCAATGAGATGCGTTTTTTGTGTTCTTGATTCCGTTCACGTCATTGATTTTCAAACTGGAAAACGCGGGGACAGAATACAGAGGATGGAACTTTCATTACAAAAAAAAATATAATTATGTCCGAGGACTGGATGGAAAAACTGCAATGAAATAAAGACTGGTTTGGAAAAGGAAACTTTTTACAGGATAACATCATCAAGGACCATGAATGAAGATTTTGTCTTTGACACACTGTCTATAATATATAGTTGGAGCTAGACGTTGTAAAAGCAAAAACCTTTTTTACTGGTTTAATTCAATCATAGATGTAAAAAAAAAAAAAAGTTTGCAGATTATTAATCTTTGTGACCAGGTGCGAGTGCTAAGGATAGTGATTCTCCTAAAGCAAAGCCTTCAGTCAGTAATCTGTGCAAGCGCGTGCTTGTGTGTGTGTGTGTATGTGTTTGTGTGTGTGTGTGTGTGTGTGTGTGTGCGTGTGTGAGTGGATGGGTGTAATAGTTTTAAAAAAGGCACATTATTGTCAGAATAATAGAATGGCTCTTAACACTGTCTGTTTTAGGAACATATCTCACCAAACAATTTGCTTCGTGTGAAAGCAGAGCCGATAATATTATCTACCAAATCGTTGAGAAGAAGAGGAGACTGCAGATGTAGATAACAGTGGGTGTTAATAGCATATTCCCTTAAGATCGGTACCCATGTCCTTTAGGCTTGAAGGCCTCTGGCCGAAACAGTGAAAATCGCAGTCTCGGGTTGAAACGATCCCTTTGTTGAACGCTACACATGTCTGCAATGTCCTTTTCTGAACTATTGTTAAATCTCCAGGAACAATGGTTTCGTTAACATTTTCTGAAATGTTCATAATCCTTGCAATTCCAAAGCTTGTAATTCATCTTTTTACTTCAGTATTTTATGGTCATATTTAAAAGTAGCTTTTCTTTATTTAACTGACTGAGATATTACAGTGAATAATTCTGCCATGGAGTAATCATTATAATGTCACAGGCTGCTTTTGTTGTTAACGTAGAGAAGCACGCTTCATGCAAGGATATGACACATTTCCCTTCTACAAACTTTTTTTTGGCTCAGCGACCATCTTTTGTAACACAGGTCCCCTCTTCATGTGACCATGATTCATTATAATTGTCATACAGCCACTTTTAGTATCATCACAGACGTCCTCCTCTTCTCTGTAATCGGCCACAACCTCACCATTATCGCCACATTTCTAATGGTCAACAGTATCGTCCACAGAGAGAGAGAGAGAGGGAGAGAGAGAGGGGGGGGGGGAGAGACAGACACACACACACACACACAGAGCGAGAGAGAGAGAGATACTATATTTAAAGTCCAAGAGACAACGAGCAGGACAGGAGAGGAAATACAATGAAATTCAAATTACACCGTGATTTGCCATTCAAGTTGATAATGGTACATCTCGCTTGCAGAATGGTTTTCCAGCTGAACCAGTTATAGAGCGGGGTATAGAACTGGTAATTAATTAGATTCCTATTAGCTGCCATCTCCACACACTATTTCTCTGATGTATTTGTACAGTGACATTAAAAATACGAGGGTATTTAGGAATCGAATTATCACTTTCCTCAATATCATGATTACGATTTCCACCTGCTTTTGCGTTGCCTTTGTCATCATCACTGCCTCCACCATCACCATCACCATCACCATCACAACCACCACCATCATCGCCATCTTCCTTTCTCTCCTCCTCCTAATCATTATCATCACATTTTAAAAAAAACGAGTTGTATGAGTTTCTTTGTTAAAACAAAGCTCATCAAGCTGTTGGCAGTTTGTCTTTACAACTTACATTTTGTTTTAACACAATGTTTTTTCCGTATTATGAAGCTATTGCCGGTTACTTAGTGAGAAATATACAAAATCTCCAAGCACGGGAAGTAAAATCTGTGACACTAGGAGTGATCTCCCATTGTTTGTGCGTGTCAGTCTGTGTGTCTCGTACATCACCATTGGTACACCTCTTCTTCATCATACTTAGCACCGGAATGTTTAACTTTCAAAAGTGGGCTAAAAATGTTCCGTTCACACGGAGGCCATGCAACAAGGACAAGAAATCCGAGGACCGCACAGCACATGGCACACTGTTGTTTCTTAAGCTGGTGCTAGGGGACCGTAGTATTTTCCACAGTAAGCTATAGAGGAACAGTAAACACAACTCAGTATTTTTTTTTCAGCTTTGTCATTTGAGTAAGGCCCCGTGTAGCCCAAAGACGGCCATGGAATTTTTATTGTTCGATTTTTTTTCACTTGAAAAAGGCGAAAGCTGAAAATTTTGTGTATTTTCTGTGCGACCCCACAGTTTTTCTGTGGTTTTTATGATATTTCGTCAATGGAGTTGTTGACATTTTCAAGTCCAAGTCCCTTTCAGAACAGGTTTGATAAGTATTGAAATTATTACGTGGAAATTTGGATCTCACAATGTATATCATTAAAAATGAAAAAAAAAATTCGACATCAATATTGTACTTGAATTTCACTGTTTTCTATCATCAATTGTTATGCAGGGGAAGATTTGAAAAAAATCTGTACCTACTTTAGGAAATGACCTAAATCATCTTGCGTCTCTTTGTACAGTGACTGTAAATGTACAGATCTAACCTAAATCTAATCACTATTAGCGATGACGTACTTTCTCTGCCCACCAGCCCACACCCCGATAGTTACAAAGGCTGTCACTAGCTGGGCGAAAGGGATAATTATTTTATTCTACATTTGACACCGACAACAACCAATATTGTAGCAAACATTATTCCTTTCACGTTTACTGTATGGCTGGTCTCATTTGCGGTATCGTCCAAATGGCGTCTGACAACCGATTTGACAGGTCAGCCAATGATAGCTTCGTTGATCGAAGTAAGTCTGAAAAAAAAATGATGAAACGCTGAAATCAACTCCTGGCATTGTTTGAAAGTTCATCTTCTTAACTAGGTCATCCTTTCCCCCCTCTTTAGATTTAAACATGTGTGTGACCTGACCAACTAATTGAACTATCGCAAACGACACTGTGATAACTAGAGATGAGACATAATATGGTCCAAAGGAGAGCCAGACATTCAGACACAACACCTAACAATTTATTTTTGAGTGTGTGAAGAAGTTCGGCTTTTCTGCTTGGACATAGATCTGAACAAATTCGTGCCAGTTGACAGTTGTCCACTTCAACTTTCATAGCCTTAGGAGAAAACAGGTTTGGAGATCGAAATACACGGAGAGTTACTCCATTAATGTATTCGCAACAACTTCTTCGCCACCATCAGCAGCAGCATCATCAGCATCATCAGCTCCATCATCATCAATATTATGATTGTTATCATCACCATTAAATCAACACAAAATTTTCGCCACACACGAAACTGAGTATATGTCCAGAATGTTGTACAATCTCTCCATAAAGTCCAAGTTAGAACTCGTTGTTACATTCTGTGGGTGACCCAGTGTTGCCGTTGTGGTCCTATTGGGCATCATCTTCACATCTGTTCTGTAATTGTTGTTGGTATATTCGATAATGATGGCCCAGTTGTTGATGATGCTGCTGATGGCCAAGTTGTTGTTGATGCCATTGCTGCCGGCGTTGTACTTGCTGCAGTTGACTTTGTCGCCGTTACCCAAAGACCAGTGACATAGCTCGGCCTGGCGATGAGTATGCTCGTATGTTACACACCTGACAATAAGGCCTGACTAGAGCTAACTTGCTAAATGAAAATGGAAAGACAGTTTATCAATGGACGGTAGACTAAAAGACCACAAATCATTTGACACATTAACAACGATGGATCGGCCCAGTAAAAAAGACCGAGGGTTTTCCTGACCGGAAAAACTATGGATTGACTTGGGTAGGGAGACCACAGAGGTCTGGCGCTCACTAGCGATTGGTTAAGTGGGGTCAAGATTAAGTTTTTTGTAGGCCTAACGGCAACCTCAAAATATGCAAAAGAATCATGCAAACAAGATTTGAGCAGAAAAAAAAAAGAGGAAGAGAAAGAGAGAACACACTCTGTCATTCACTGTCTCCACTCTTTGTTGCCTAGGACAATATTATTCATAATATTATAACAAAGTCAGGGTTGGGCAAACTACGCCCCGCGGCCTGACGATAAATAACACTCAGGCACGTCAATTATCGACAATAAATTGAATTAACTGTGATGAACTGGTTCAGTTTGCTAACAAATATGTATTATGGAGCAAAGAAATATTGTTAAAATATCCAAAAGATGGTGTTGATAAAAAAAAATTGTTAGATCTTAAGAAAACGTGAAATAATTATATGTGATTAAGTTATTGGTAGTTTTTCTTGTTTGTTTTTAACTGAAGAGACGTTAAGCAGTGAGAGTTAATGTTCAATACTGCCCACTTTATACGCTGATGTGGCCCGTCCGCCGTGGATAACTTATGTCCACATCTGAACTAAATGATTACAATAATATTAATTTGATCAATGAAAAACAAACACCAACAGTTTCATAAACGGAAAATAAAGCCCGTGGTACCTTTTAGCTGCCGTGGTTAAAAAATGTCACTGGTGAGTGCTTCGAATGTTGGGATACTGGCTCTTTTTTTCGTTTTTTTTTTTCTGGAAAGTAAATAGTTTCTCGGATTGGGCAACTAAACAATCACCAGTGCGCGCTAGACCCATAGAGTAAAACTCACCTGATCTCACAAACAAAATAGAAATGTTTGTTACAATCTTCGTCTGCCCATTTGTAATGGTGACCCTTGTCCAGGTACATGCAGTCCTCGCCTGGTGGGGTAAATATAGGCCAAATGACAAGGGGAGAGGGAAGGAGAGGGGGGTGTCAGCGATAGACCTGTGATGTTGATAATAATGACACACATGAAAAGCTGAAGAAGACCGACGAAACATGTAATAATGGAGATGAGTTGGTCAATGTGGGATTCAATACACCTCAGTCAAATAGTGTTCGACGCAGTCTCGTAGATAATAGATAACAAAGTGGAAATTTGTCAATGAGTGTGGCGGGTTGAACTCGAAATTAGGCTTCAACATGTCGATATCGAGATTTTCGATTAGTTCATTCATTTATGACTACTATTTTATCGACCATAATTATGCCAATTACGAATGCATTTTGGTGAGGTGGGGGTCAAGAAAATGTCACAAGAACAAGGCCACTGGGACTCAAAATTAGGCCCAAATAATATCTCAGTGCCACCACCAAAACCACTCGATTTCATGAATACTTGGTATCGGGGCCTTTATTTATATATGTTGCCCATGTGTCTAGGACAAGGTAACATGCCTTAGACATCCCATTCCCTTCCATACAAGCAAACAATATCGCTATAATGTTGGCACCAGTAAAAAAAAGTAGTAGGCTGCGTGAATGGCCGCGACCTCCACCTCGCTTTTACTTCACTGATTAGTCGACCGTAAACAGAGTTTTAAATTGAGCCTTCGAAGGTCATGCTCTGCATATTTAGCGGATTCAGATCGTGACCTACATAATAGCATGGAATACAGTGCCAGCTGACTGGGCAGTGCTTCCGTTTCAAGTTTTTATGCCGTTGCAATACGACATGAACTTTGTTTCTGTTTGTGAACGATGCCCAAGTAGAATGTCACCATGCGTTCCCTGCAGTTACAAAAAGTCAGACAAGCGATCTCAAGAAGATGTAGACCAGTAACAGAAAAAGAGTGCTGATTATGTTACATTGCTTTTATTTTGGACAACTGAGTGAGCTGTGGCGGGTTCAAAACTTCTATTAGTAGAAAAACGAGAGAGTCATCATTCGTCCTTTTAATACATGTTGCTACATAAGTTCATATTTATGAAACAAGCCCCCCCCCCCCCCACTTCCGTGTGATCCCTACTTGCAACTGTTCTATATTCCCTTCTACCCTATAACTTGTACTATTTCTGCCCCTCCAACCCCTCTGTCTCCCTATTCCTCTGTACACATTTGTCATAAACCCTTGGTAGTTTGCAAATCATTATTTGAGGCCCAGCATACCAATCAGGGGTGTTTTGAGGTATGTCCGACAGTTTTTATAACATTTTTGTAGAAAAAAACAACAACTTCAAATGCGATTTCCTAGAAACTACACTTTTGATCAGTAATTTGTGAACTAGTTTGGTGGGTTTTTTTATTTGTGGACCAATTGGTACTAAATTTGGCTAACAGCATGTTGGAGCAAATCCAAAAGTTCATACAGAAGGAAATTTATTTATCTTTTCATTTTTTTTTATGAATTGTTTTTGTGATAGAAAATAGAGTAAACTGAATTTCCGCTACATAATATTTTCAAAAATTCAAAACGTAAGATTTACAGAAGATGTCAAAATTCCCTTACGGGTAAAGTTCTTATTGTACTGAATAAGACATAAGAGAAGTTTCAAATAAATCCTGTAAAATTTGGCGAAGCTTTTGTATATTGAACTTGACGCATTTTGGGAACTCGAAATTCCCAAGCTGGCGATGTTTCCATGGCAACCATATAACATATACATTTTCTTCTACTTCTTCAGACATTCTGAATTCAATTATGATAGTTAAAATTGTCTTTTTCTCATAATAACAGAAATCACCTACTGGGCCTGCCCCCCCCCCCCAACCTTAGCTCATTCAGTGCTATAAAAATCATCTGTATATTTGTGCCTATAATGTGGACTGCCAGATCTGTGCCCTCAACGATAAACAGACAGGTGATATTGTTTCGTGACTCAGAATCTGTTAAATTGTCAAAATTGTTTATTTTTCTATCCTAACGTATCAGTAGAGTATTAGACATTTTTCAATTGCACCCCCAAAATATGATATTCTGAGAATGTCTGGGCAGAAATGTGAATATCCCCTTGGCATTGATTGGGTTTAGGTGACAACTTTAAGTACTTTTGCACTTGGATGTTGGATTATGGATGACGGATGGTGGATGATGGATGGATGATGGGTGGCAGATGATGGATGGCGGATTTTGTGGAACTCTGTGTGCGAGAACAGATGATATGAGTGTGCGGGAGCGACTCTTTCACGAGTAGTCAAATAAAGAGATAGTATGACAAACACAGACATGAGAAAAAGATTGATGAAGTACAGAAAAAGAGAGGAAGACGAAAAATCGAAGAGGGAAACAAATATTGGGACGAAACAGACAAGACAACCGGCAAATTCAAATATGACATGAACCAAAAAGGAATATAGATGTCTGTGGGAATGATGGTAACAGACATAGATGTGTGGCAGCCCTAGAGTGGGGGGGGGGGGGGGATAATGATGAACCAGAAATGTCAGGAGACTGTGCCAGAGAAACAGCTACCCACACACACACACACATAGGGCACAAACATACAAGCGCGTAATATGAATGGCTATATACATATGGAGGAGGAGAGAGGACAGAAAATGGAGGGGAAAAGGAGAGAGAAAGAAAGAGAGACAGAGAGAGAGACAGACAGACAGACAGACAGACAGAGGAGAGAGAGACAGAGAGAGACACACAGAGAGAGAGAGAGAGACAGAGAGAGAGAGAGACAGACAGACAGACAGAAAGAAAGAGAGAGAGAGAGAGACAGACAGACAGACAGAGGAGAGAGATTCAGAGAGAGACACAGAGAGAGAGAGAGAGAGAGAGAGAGACAGACAGACAGACAGACAGACAGACAGGGAGAAAGAGATAGAGATAGAGAGAGAGAGAGAGAGAGAGAGAGAGAGAAGGTCAACTAACCATGACTACCAGCATCATTAGGCTGGTGTAAGTGCCAGTCGGTGTTGCTGAGAATGTGTTCTTTAGTACTGACCCACATCCAGTTTCCTTCGTCAAAGACATCAGTACCGCCTATCCAGACACCACCCACTAGGAGACAGGGGATAGAGTTAAATAGAGGTAAGCGTCTGCCATCCATCCATCTAGCCGTCCATCCACTCATCCATCCATCCGTCCGTCCATTCTTCTATCCACCCGTCCATCCATCCATCCGCTCATCCATCTATCCATCCATCCATCTATCCACCCATACATCATCCATCCACTCATCCATCCATCCTTCCGTCCAAAAGTAAAGAAATAAAAAGTGCATCCATCGATCCACGCGAAAGTAAATAAGTAAAATTGTAATAACGGAATGAAAATAGATTTCTTCAAATCATCGTCAGAGATCAATGTGCACAATACTACTTGCTTTCGTGCTGCAGTCATACCTTGATTTTATGTTCCCTTGACTCTGTAATGAGTCTGTTAGGCCACATCTGTTGGCTTTAGCAAAGAAAAATAAAGCGCGACTCCCGTTCGACAGCAAAACAACAGTCACGTGACTTGTGAGCGCCCAGGTTCAGTTAGTGTTAGCCACAAGGTTCACCACTGACTGACCAGCATTGTGTCACTACGCAATTATCTTTGTGCCAGACTAATAGTATGTATTCTCCCCCCCCCCCCCCACACACACACAGTCTCAATTCAGAAAGGTCACAAGGAAATAAAGGAACTACTCACAATTTTTCAGGGTAGCCAAGGATTGAACAAATGTATTTTTTGAAATTGTGTTAAGTTCCGCTAGCTTGCCGCCCCATTGATTGCAGAAACCCTGTAGACATAGAACGGTAAAATAAAAATTAATATCCCTTGATAAATGTTTATACATGCGATCTGATTGCTTCAGTCCAAGCCTCGAGTAGCCAGATATGGATAGATCAATATCTTAAAATACGCTGAATGGAAATTGCACGAACAATTCCGACTTTTAAAGGGTTCTGGGCTATAATTTTTAAAATTGATTTTTTGCAGATGTTTATAATCATTTAGGTTCTATAGAGACTGAGTTATTGTCTAAGTCAAAATGAGGTGTGTCCTCCAGACCTCTCTCTCTGAAAGGAGGCCATAGACAAAGGTTGTCGTCAGAGGTGGAGTCGATCCTCACTGTTTTGGCATGAGGAGTGGGTTGGAATTGCATTGGCTAAAACAACTTCTCTCTAAATAATGTGAGATCCGCCATCGCTAATTTCAATTCAATAGAGAATTTCAAATAGTTTACCCTTGACTACAAAAGGATGCAGAGACAATGGGGCGGAGAGATGCAGAAACTGAGGAATAGATGAGTTCTCACCTGAGCATCTATCCAGGGCACTGGTTGCTCACCCATCCCATAGCAGTTCCCTTCATGTTGCTGCCACCCCTCGGGACAAATTGTTACTGGAGAGATGTTAGGTCATCATCATACATAGGTTCAGATCACACCATCAGCATACTATATATAATGAAGCTAGAAGGTGAATATGTGAGCAGCTAAACATTTGTGACTACAGGACCAAAACTTATGAAATTTTGTACAATGCCTTAATTTGTGATGAAGTATTATGTGGACACATCCAATTTTGGACAAAATACAGCATTTAACTAATATATTTCTTTACGATTTACCCATTTTCATGGAGCAGAATCGAAAAGTATGATCGGAAATTTCGTCATCACCAGTATTGCTATTGGCATCGTCATCGCTGCCATCAATAATGCCACCACCTGTCTTTACGAGACGACAGAGCTATCATCTGTCCTCACCAACACGACAGAGCTATCACCTGTCCTCACCAACACGACAGAGCTACCACCTGTACTCACCTTGACCAGAAACACTCACAGCTAGCACTGTCAGAATGACTGGAATCAACATGATGTCGTCACGATATGCCACCTGGGAGAGATCAGCTAAGAAGTTGAAAAAAAAAAACCAAACAGTGATTTAATTTTCACATAATAAGCAATTAGTGGCGCCCCAGAGAATAATAAATAACAATGATTACCCCCTTGTACAAAAGACTATAAATTTTACACTTTTTATAAATGACAATAAAATGCTGAAGCAACAAGATGGAGGACATGCTTTGAACTGTCGTGGTATGGAAATCCGAGAAAATGTTTGCTTAAGGATACCATAGGCCTGCGTAGACAAACAACAGAAAGGGTACTTGTATTAGATGGGTGGGGTCGGTTAGGGTGGGGTATGATGGGGCTGGGGGAAGAACCACCCGAATCTCTTGTGAGACACAAGATCTATCAAAGCTGATCTCTCACACTCGGTGATGTTGGGCCTGTTCATAATTTGAACCGTGACTGAGGTAGCCCACCTGGACTTCCCAGAGCATCCACGCCCCTGATGCCATCAACTCACATCGACCTTGAGGCGCATCTGCCCGTTCTGATCTACCATCTGAGTGGAAGATGACGTGACGACATGAAGTTTCAGTGAGATTCTACTAGTTGGCTGGTACAGCAGATTGCACTGACACTCAAAGTCGTGTCGTCATCACCTAGCTTGACTACCGCTCAAATATTGATTGTTGTATCTCTAAACTAAGACGTGAATTTGTTTGGTGTATGTCCATAATTTCTTCAATTTAATAGGTAGAACTTCCAAACAGTTCCCTTTCCACTCCTTTTTTCTAACCTCTACGGCCCGAAAAAAAACCCATCCCTCTCACTAGAATAAACAAAAGAAAGACAGTGGGTGGAGATGCAACATACATACCGGTAGGCTATCAATGGATGACAACCAGACAGACGTACAAAGACAGGAACTTACGGTGCAAGGTTAAGTCCACACAATCCTAGACTGCTGTGTGATAGACAGGCAAGACCTGGGTCTTATCTCTGTTGTACAGAAGTTCCGATAGCAGGTTTCGTGTGTACACCTTACTCTCTCTTCCCCCCAAACCACCATACCCCTCCCCCACAGCGACACGAGTCTCGGAGTGTGCCCAGCCAGCAGTGTCTTTCAGGATGATGCCATCACGTATCCACGGTTATATCCAATACAATCGAGTACTCATCAAACTGTAACTACCCGATTACGAAGTTTCCATCGTACAGATTCACGAACCCACGGTCTTACATACGTTGTACTATTGTCTATAGAGCATAAACCTTACCCCGTTCACGAATGGTATGATGTGTTATACATTGTGTTGACAGTTTTATTCTTTTTATGTTTCTTTCTCTCCGTGAGACAAATCAAGATGTTACCCATGAATTCGACTTCTTTCTATCATTACTGACCCCATGGTTCTGGTACTTTACTTTAAGATCTAAGACAAAAATCTTTCCAGGAGATGCTCAAAAAAGGTGTGTGTGTGTGTGTGTGTGTGTGTGTGTGTCTTTGTGTGTGTATGTGTGTGTGTTATTTCTCAGCATCTCTATGAATATTTTTTGTCCGTACAAGAAATGTGTACACTGTCAGCAATTATCTAAACCATTCTAAAGCTCATTAATCACAGGGCCTTACTAAGCTCTTAAGTAACTGTTCACCACTGTATCTTCAGTCTTCAAATGTCTATTGTCATCCATCCATGGAGTAAAAGAGGTGCTTGCCGTTGGTATTTTCACAATGTTTCTATAGCCTGCTAAAATTCTCATTATGTTTATCTGTTTATACCACCAGATCGGCAGCCATCTCAAAGCCTTTATTAATCAAACATTTTGTGCAGATAGACTTCTTTCTGTCTGAAGCCATGTCTTTTGATCAAATGATGCGATTTCCTCTCCTTCCCTCCACCGTCTATTCCTGATCCCCTCTCATACAATCACTTCTTTTGCTCCAGACATTCAAAGTGGTCGTCTCCCCTAATCAGAGCCTTGCCTGCTCAAAAATGTGTAAACTTGGGACTTCTAGATCACGCCAAAAGTTATCACAATCCAAGCCGCTAAAATTAATATTTTTCTTTTTGACATAATATCAGAATTGAGAACACAGACGCTGTTTCTTTGCTGTGGGAATAAATGTTCGACTTGTTCGAGTGCAGGCATGAAAAGTCACAAGGCGTCTAGTATAGCTTAGAAGTTCAACAATACTTCCAAATGGCTGTGTCTGTTTAAATCTGGAACGCGTGCCGGGGTCAGGTCACTATTGGACGTTATTCGCTCCTGGCAATATCCGATATTGCCCATCATAAAGATAGTCAGCCTATCTGACACACTGTAAAGATGACTGTATCAATTCGTTTCTGAACCATGACACACACAAGTCCAGGTTGTGTACGCCAGGTATAACTATAATGTGCTCAACACCTGTGTCTTCCCAAGCTTTCCACAAAAGGCAGCAAAATCGTTCCCTTAGCCAAAGTCTGGACTGCAGAACTCGTAAAACAATGGCAAATGTGCCATGGAGTAACCTTGACATTTGAAGATAAAATCCAGAGGCGTATCCAGCCTTCAGACCTCACCGTTTTCCAAAACGTAAAACCAAACACCGCACACTTACTAAGTATAATATCATGAAAGTGTTTGCTTCCTCTTAATTTCGCACACGTACACCTTTCTAACATTCCCACACATCTGACACACGACCTTTCTTAATAAAAAAAAATATCATACGAATTACAAACTTCATAAAATGAAATAAAGAAAACAGACAAGTAGGAAAAATATAAAAGACAGAAAAAAAATAAGATTCCTGAGAGAGAAAGAGAAAGGAAAGGAGAATGTTATAAAACAAAAAAAAAACATACAAAAAAGGAAGGCAGAAACATGTCATAGCAATGATGTAATTCTTTATGCAGAAAAAGAAGCAAACACAAATTTTTGCAGCAACTGTGGCCAAATCAATGAACAAAATGTCATCTAAATGTCTCCGGGTATACTAGGGTTATCCTCAACCTCGGACAGCACCGCTGTATTCCCACTGAGCTGATTGACAGCTACAGAAAAATCACAATATCTTGAAAAGGCTGTTTAACTTTGCTGTCTCACTGTATGGCCGCTGTGAGCAGTCTGGTGATCATAATAGGTGCGGCGTCAGTCAGGTAGACCACACACATAAGCACACACACAGATAGATAGATAGATAGATAGATAGATAGATAGATAGATAGATAGATAGATAGATAGATAGATAGATAGATAGATAGATAGATAGATAGATTAGATTAAATTAGATTAAATTAGATTAAATTAGATTAAATAGATAGATAGATAGATAGATAGATAGATAGATAGATAGATAGATAGATAGATAGATAGATAGATAGATAGATAGATAGATAGATAGATAGATAGATAGATAGATAAATAGATAGATAGATAGAACACAGTGACATAGATAATTAGGTAGATAGATAGATAGATAGATAGATAGATAGATAGATAGATAGATAGATAGATAGATAGATAGATAGATAGATGGATGGATGGATGGATGGATGGATGGATGGATGGGTGGCTGGATGGATGGGTGGCTGGATGGATGGATGGGCGGATGGATGGATGGATAGGCAGATAGATAGATAGATTAGATTAGATTAGATTAGATAGGTATATAGATAGATAATTAGGTAGATAGATAGATAGATAGATAGATAGATAGATAGATAGATAG
Source organism: Onchidella celtica (assembly GCA_963931925.1). Classification (NCBI taxonomy): domain Eukaryota; kingdom Metazoa; phylum Mollusca; class Gastropoda; order Systellommatophora; family Onchidiidae; genus Onchidella; species Onchidella celtica. The sequence goes on along the minus strand of OZ007570.1, from coordinate 73,140,017 downwards.
ATAGATAGATAGATAGATAGATAGATAGATAGATAGATAGATAGATAGATAGATAGATAGAGCAATTCTGTTTGAACTTCTGTTATGTCAATACAGATCTGTACGTCAACCCCCCACCCCGCCCCATGTCACCGTCACCCCCTCCTCAAACCCAACGGCCAATTTGTTACAGACAGACAACAAAAGTTTAAACAATAAGTGCTTTTAATCTTAAGTAATGCTAACAAAATAAGGAAAGGGGGGGGGGGGGGGAGAACGACGCAAATTTGGACCTACGTTTGTTCACAGATAAAGTTGAGTTCAACAGAACACGGGCTGCACTTCCAGCTGTAGTCCACATTTTGAAACATCGCCAGACAGTCCGGACCTGGTAGACACATTAACATCAACATTTACAGTGGAGAAACAAAACAAAGGAATCATCTATAGAACACAGTGACAAACAAACCTGAAATTCTCTTTGCTATGACATTGACATTGGTAGAGTTTGATGGCAGATTGTCAGATTTTACAATTAGCCACGGAACGCAATCAACACTTTCACTTGCAGAGGCGTTCATACTTTCATGATCCCTTCTCAAACTTGACTTACTTGACTTAAACCCTTGAACCCCGAGTGGGGCATAGGTCATCCACCAAGGTCCTCCACATTGCTCTGTCCTGGGCTGCGGCCTCAATCTGACCCCACGAGAGCCCCAGCATTTTTGTCTCTCTTGCAGTTGATATTTGCCATGTTTTCTTAGGACGCCCTTCTCAAAGCCGAAGTTTTACTTCAACAAGTCCACTAATTACGAGTTTTGTTTTTATGTCGAAGACGTTATAATATCAGTATTCATGTGACTGATTTTGCCGTGATAATAACATTAATTTTTGTTCCTTTTCGCTTGCACATGTTTATGTCAGGTGATCAGTTAATGTTTCAGTGATTGACATAAAATGCTAAAGGACTTTTGATAATCAAACACAGGCACAGCCTCAATTTTTTTCAGTAAGCATTTCAAATCTGGGATCGATGTCACGAAGAAAAATCTGCCTCCTGCAGGAGAAACTTGAAAACCCTTTAAAAGTTCCTGCATTTGAAACAACAATAAATCTAATGAATATTCAGCAGTTATGTCAGCAGAAAATTTCTATTTTGCTTTTGATTTGTTCTTATTAACACTGTCTACATCACCCATATCTGTGAGAACAAAGCACGGTGTGACAACCTTAGGTGCCAAACAGATCAAGGTTGGTCTAGGCGCTAAACCAGCGGGCCGCCGCCCAGAAATTTTGCTTCACACCGGCGCAAGAGGCACTGCCCGTGGCATCCTGCTGGGTCGCGGTGTGGGCTATGTCTTGTGTCAACGTGAAGCAAAATGTATGGGCGGCAGGCTACCAGTCTGGCACTCACACACAGCGTTGGTCTGTTTCGCCCCTTAATTCAGAAAAAAAAAACAACATGCTATTAAATTTATTTAATGCACTTTCCAGGAATATGTAGCGTTTATATTCTATGTGAATAAGATGACACCAGTATGCACTCATTGGGACATCCCCTACTGGGTTTCAGAATAGGTTTTTTAAAAAATTCGTAAACTGCAGGCAGTTAAGCTATTCTGTCGAGGAGTCCTGTCAGATCTGAGCCAGTGAGAAGGCTACAGATTGCAATGATCGGTTCACTGCCAGGTTGCAGAAAAATTATGAAAGCACTAAAAAAAAAATGTAGGTTAAAGTCACTTTTTAACATCATTTTAAAGAACGAGTTGTGTCCTATCTTTCCATGTGGGTTATAATCGTATACCATTGATACTTCCTTCTGGTTATCCACAAAATGGAAATGAAGACAGAAGCAGCGGAATACAACAGAACATTTTTGTGATCTGTAAATTGTCTTTTGTTGGCACATTTGGCCAATACCACGACAGTTCAAGAGCCCACACATACCTGGTGTCTGGTGAGGTCCATTGGTCACCCAATCATCAAAACTGGAGAAGTTGTGTTTGCTTGACCACCAGATCCAGTCGCCCTGCTGAACCATGTCTGTTCCTCCCAAGAAGTAGCCTACAGGAACTAAACAGACAAAAGTTTGGGGAGGGGGCGGGGGGGGGGGTGGGGAGTCGTCACGGTTTATTCATTTAAAATAGAAGAGGTCGCGGATGGGTTCTGCTCGGTCGTCACATTTAAGGTAATTTACGAAAATAAATGGATTCGAGCTATTCTAAAAATAACATTGATCCCTATCAGAACGCATTCAGAAAAAAGGGTCTGCAGACTCTGCAATGTTGGATCCCAGCTAGTAGACAGGTTATTTAATAAGAAATAGTCTTGTTCTTGTAATGTTTTCACGTGTTTCTTCACATCTGGAGGGCTTGTTCAGTGCATAACTTTTGCCTCATAATGCCCTGTTTTAGGCAAATTGGTTTACAGCAAGTTAAGTCCTGATTGCATAGTCGAGAGATGCTGATGACAAAGAAAAACCAAGGGGGAGAATGAACGTATATTTCAACTGTAGTAGAAACTAGTGGTCAGAGTTATCTGTACTCTTCATTCTGCAACTTGACTGAAGCTTGTCAGTTTCAGACACTGACTATCTCCTGGCTGAGGTCGTTCAAACTCTGGGTTGCCTGAAACGATAGCTGTGGTACATGAGTAACATAACACGCGGCGTTACACAAATTGACAGTATTTCAATTTGAATACAACGGGCATCAGTCACTGAGGGTCGTAGCTACTTTGACCACTCAAAATTTTTCGTTTGCAAGAGAGCTTCGTTCTGTAAGGGGGGAATGTACCCACCCGTTTCCATTTCTCCGTGATACCTCATACATTCTTTATAGACTTCTCTGCTTTTTTTTTTTCGTGCCTGTGTGTGTGTGTGGGGAGGGGGGGGGGGTAGTCAGCACGAGATAACTACTGTAAGTGCTGTAAATCCATGGCCTATGTTGAACTAGGTCTTCAGATGTCAACTTCTTGTTGCCTTATGAGAAACAAAACTGGAAAGTCATTGGGATCAATCAGAACGCAAAACGCTTTCTTTCTCTTGGCTTCCCAAGCATTCAATCAAGACCCCCCCCCCCCCCCATTTCGCAAATCCAGACAGATAAGCCCACATGTGTAACTCTCCCCCCTCCCCCGCCCCCGTCACCTGTTTTTCTCGGCAGCACCTGCTCACCTGGGTATTTCCTGGACAGGTTCTGAAGGAACTGGTTTTCCTCCACGGCCTCAATTTCAGCCAAATGTCCATCAAACACTCGGCAAAATATCTGTGCCAGAGAACATTTGAACATTTAATTTTTAAAAATCTCAGGAAAATGACTTGGTTATAAGACGGAGGATCTGTGTGTGGGGGGGGGGGGCAGTCTATATAACTCATTGCATTCATCTTTAACTTATTTAGGCTGTTCACGTACGATTTGTAATTAACTGACCTGATGATTGTAACTGGAGTCTCAGCTTGATGAGTATCTGATAATTTTTATACTTCTTTGATCCTGTTTGGGAAATTTGCCTTCGTGCCATTGCAGCCCAGTTACAACTGGAGCAGACACGCAATCGAAACAGTGGAGCGCCGGTATGCGTTTTCTGGGGGAGGGAGCGAGTGTGGTAGGGATGAGTTTTATTTTAATTTTGCGATAACAGCGGCCTTGTTAGGCCTGTCCTTCCTGACTTCCAACTGAAGTATCTCCCTTGTGTTGTGATGATATAAAATATAATCATGTGTTTAACATGATGAAATAAATAAACACACAGATCGCTCGGATAACCAGTTGTATTTGTAGCACCAAATGTTATGTTTTCCTCTCTCATACAAAGATAACACATCCTTTTTGGCGAGCGTGACAAGGACGACTTGAAGATAACAGCGGAAATGTGTTTTTGGATCAGTCCTGATGGTAAACACGTCGGTGACCCTCTGATACAGGAGAAGAACACTAGTACTGTAATGATGTTTTCCACTAACCTGCGCCTCCATCCAGGGCAAAGGTTCTGTGCCCAGCCCATAGCAGGACCCATCGAAGTAATGCCAGCCTTGGAGACACTGACCTTGGCAGGTTGAGAACACAATAGTGAAATAATCTTCTTTGGATATGATTGAAAAAAAAAATGATAGTAAAGGCGACAGCAGAGAGGATGGCAAGATGGTCTTTTAGTTGCTTTGAACTGACTGATAAAAACAACCAATGGTACGGTTTCGCCGTCATCGTCTTGTACAGCTGACACACGGAAGTCAACCGACAAAAATGGAGAGAAAAGGTGATTCTTTTATCTAATGTGTCTCGGGCAAGCTAACTATTGATCAAGTGACTTTTTATTTCGTCTATCTTAAATTTGTCATATTTTGCGTTCTCGATTGCTTTTTTTTTTTTTTGGTGCTAACTTCAAACCAACAGATGACAATAATAATAATGACAACAATAATAGTAATCATAATAATAGTGATAAAAGCAACAGCAATGATATTAATGATGATAATAATTGTTTGAGACACTAGTTAAACAGTTCCAGCTTGACAAAGGCACATGTGAATGGAACACAAAAACAATGAGCAACAATGCCTAGCAGCGGTCACAACTTTACAACAACAACAACAACAACAACAACAACAACAACAACAAAGCCCACGCAACAGAACAGGATACAAAACGAATAACGAGAGAGAAAACGTGATTACACGAAAACGTAGAGACTTGACACAAGTAAGTACACAGAAAGACAGACGGACTGTATACATGTATGACCTTACCAGCTGCAGGGTGGGCATTTACAATTCCAAGCAGAAAAAACGAGACGATAAGAGCAGTACCGGGCAGTAACACATTTGATCTAGGTGAGGCCGTTCTGTCAATGAGAACGTCGTTCTTGGCCATGATTTCTGTCAGGTTTTTGTCTGGCTCGTCCACCAGCCTCTGAAAGAACAGCGTGACCTACCTACGTCACAGATAACTGGACGTGATCTATGGCCTTAGGGTTTTGTATTTTCTATCCCATAGGACGCAGCAGTTTCACTGTACTGCAGTGATGATGCGAGGGCTTATATTGTGCCTGCGTACGTACGTGCTTAAATGATATAATGTATGAATGCATGTTTGTGGGAAACAGAGATCATTGTATTGCTGAGTTTGTGATTGATTGTATGGCCAATCTCATCATGTCCCTGGATAGAAGGGGAGGGGAGGGTGGTGCACTACTTTCATCAAACAAAGTCACGTGAAGCCTTAATGCACGTTCTGGTGTTTCTCCATTGCCTGCTCACACGTGATTCTGTACTTCTCTGTCAGATAAAAAAAATTGACAACTTCATTCTTAGCCTGGACAGTTTACTAGTGGCAAGTCAGGTAATCATCTACCAGCGACGTGAAGACTTTGATTTTGGGTTTTACGGCTCGTCGGCACGAATACGGCCATTTTGTGCCTTTCACAGTCAATGTTTGGTAGTCAAAGCTTCATCAGTTTAAGCATCTCACAATAAGAATTAAATAGGTCCGCATAAATTTTATTATTTTTGTATAATTCTTGAACTGTTGTTCTGTATATAGATCTATGTGAAAAGAGTTTGGTAAAAAATGTGTATAAATGTAGCATCTGCAGGCTACCCCTTGCACTTCCCCGTTTTGCTCGTCATACTGATGACTGAGCATGTGCTCACTTCCTTTTTCCTTTCATTGTTGACGTTCGCCAGAGTGTACTCCGTGACCTTCCTTGTGAGTAGTTTTTTTCCTCGCTCGGTTGTTGACCCCTTTCGTAAATATTAGTATATTCCTGAACATTCCATAAGGTCGTAGAACTAGATGTTTACGCCAGATTTGGCCTTGAGTGATGTAACCTGGTGACGTATTGATAGGTGGTTGGTTAGTTTGTGTGTTTCGGGCGAGGGCAGAGGTTAGATACATTTCGGGAACTTTCTATAGAAATATCTATTTATATGGACCCATGTAAGTGGTTTTTTTGGTGAGTAAGTGAGTTTTTCTTCTCGTGTGGCGTAGGATATTTAGTTGTTCGCTGGTGCCTTTCCAGTATTTTATTGTTCAGTGCACAGTTATTAAACTTTATTAGTATTTAATCGATCGTCGGATCTCGTGTTTATTTTTTCTACAGCTGTAATAGTTCCGTTTTCTAAAGGGTTGTAGTTAGATCAACTTTTTAAATCAAGTTATAGGCCTGAGCTTCTTTTGACCACGCGATGCCCGTTAATAAGTATCACTGGTGAATACCACTATTTTTGCATTGTAACCCCCCCCCCCTCCCAATTACAGTTGTTGATCCTTCCGTGATTCCCTGACTTCTTCCTTGTTCAAGTCACAGCATCGCCAATGCCTCATGCTTTCAAGACGGCAGGAATCATACTTTCAATTAACATGTATGTGCGTGCAATTTCCTTTCCTTTTGGTTTGTCAGATTTGACCCCACAGATACCTGGGCATGTCCTGGACAACAAACTTGCCATACTGTTGAAAGGCCCATCGTGCCTGATGTCCCATGTCCCATCCTACCTAGGGTCCCAGTCTCATGTCCTGCACTACCTGATGTCCTATGTCCCATCATACCTGGGGTCCCAGTTTCATGTCCCACACTAGTTGATGTCCCATCCTACCTAGGGTCCCAGTCTCATGTCCTGCACTACCTGATGTCCTATGTCCCATCATACCTGGGGTCCCAGTTTCATGTCCCACACTAGTTGATGTCCCATCCTACCTAGGGTCCCAGTCTCATGTCCTGCACTACCTGATGTCCCATGTCCCATCATACCTGGGGTCCCAGTTTCATGTCCCACACTAGTTGATGTCCCATCCTACCTAGGGTCCCAGTCTCATGTCCTGCACTACCTGATGCCCCATGTCCCATCCTAGTTAGTGCCCCAGACCCATGACTCCCACTACCTGATGTCCCATTATATCTAGTGTCATAACTCTGCAATCAGGTCAGATAGTCAGATGTAAGAAATTAAAAGACATGCCTGGTTGGGAAAGTAAGGCATAATTAACTAAATGTCTCGTGATCAACATAGGATACAGTAATGAAACTACAACGCTTGTGTCAAGCCTTACCGAAGACATTCAGAGACGTTCACCCCCCCCCCCCCACCACGGCCCCCCTTTTTTTCTTACACAAACACATTAACATGAAACACAAACACGCACACATATGAACACACACACCCACACACGTGAGAGAAACCAATCAACAACAGAAACAATCACGGCTTTAGCGCTCTTCGTCAAGTCTGTTTCGGCCTCTTTTTTTGCCGAGTGTAGTCTGTTGAGCTGTGGTCTATTGAGGCTGAAACAATTCTGTCTAGCGAGTGATTCAAAAGAAGTTCACAAAGTCAGAACCGACTAAATGCAGACTTGACTTAGCACGCCTTGGCTCTTACAGCATCAACGTTAACGTGGCCAAGGTTGTCCACCAGAGTCCACAGTGATATAGTCTTTATTTCATTGAATAACTCATCAGTTAAAGGGCCCCAAGTGAGGTCAGGTTGTATGATAAGGAAGAAGATAGATCACAATAGATTAACAGACAGACTGATGAAGGATTACACAGGGAAATAATGAAACAGGCGGACATGGAGACAGTGCAGAAGTCAAAAGCTGCTCCATTCACAACTGCCGTGTGTCCTCAGCGCCGTGTCGTCACCCTGAACAGCTGGCTGGCTGGGCAGGTCTGTGGGAGGGGTGGGGTGAGGGGGGGGGGGTTAGCAGGGAATTTGTTGCACATCTGTTCTGAACTACACAATTCTGTAACTTTCCAGCACTACGCACAAGCCAGCTTGTATTGATCTAAATTGCTCCCACACTTGATTTGACAATGAAACCTTTTCACAGATCCATGACTGTTAATGCCGTGAGCTCAGTTTAACCAAGCAGTTTTTGTTAAGTTTGTTTTAGAAATGAACTTTAAAAAAAACCCGTTTACTGTTATTATTATATGCATTTATAAAAATATATATATCATTTCTATCTCATTCTGTCTCTTCTTTGATTATTATTGTTGCTATTATTAACAGTAACATATCACTGGCTACCTTCTGGGTTAGGAAGAAGGAAAAATGTCTGAAGATCGACTGAACAATTTTGCTGGTTATAAATTGAACATAGATGTTCCATTATGTAAGATTAAAATACCCCTCAGGTCAAGGCCCAGCCTGTGAGAGAAAAACTTACTTCTCACAGATGAAATCGTAGTGATTCTTGCAAGATACATCACCCCACTGGAATCCAGCAGATCTCCACAGAGCCAAGCAATTTTCCTCTAGAGGTGGGATCAGAGGAAAATGGTGAACAGATAGATAGATAGATAGATAGATAGATAGATAGATAGATAGATAGATAGATAGATAGATAGATAGATAGATAGATAGATAGATAGATAGATAGATAGATAGATAGATAGATAGATAGATAGAAAGACATTCAGACAGACAGGCCACCAGACAGATAGCTAGACAGGTAGATAGATAGATAGACAAACAGACTGACAGTTAAACAGACAGATAGATAGATAGATAGATAGATAGATAGATAGATAGATAGATAGATAGATAGATAGATAGATAGATAGATAGATAGATAGATAGATGGATGGATGGATGGATGGATGGATGGATGGATGGATGGATGGATGGATGGATGGATGGATGGATGGATGGATGGATGGATGGATGGATGGATGGATGGATAGATAGATAGATAGATAGATAGATAGATAGATAGATAGATAGATAGATAGATAGATAGATAGATAGATAGATAGATAGATAGATAGATAGATGGAATACCCACTTGAACCCCCAGCAGGTTCAGAAGGGGCCCAGCCTAGATACCCATTGATCCTTTTTCGGGTTGTCATCCAGATCCAAACACCCTCGTCAAACATGTCCGTACCACCAATGAACACACCCTCAGTCACTGGGAAATGGTCAAACACAGCTGTGAGCGAAACGTTGTGTACATTGATGCCCATTAAACTAACATTGTCCCATAGCCATAGTATGATCAAAATACGTATTCTTTTTAAAGGTGGACGCTGTGTTTCTGGTTTGTGTTCTACCCATTCTGTCAGTAGAATTACATCTATCTTGGAGAATCGAAAACAAAAAATCATACCGACGAGAAAAGCACCGATCACGGAGACAGGGATAATACTGCAAGACAGATCACTCACAAGATGCAGCCCACTATGATCTCCTAGAATACCAAACTCGTCTAATGTAAGAGCCACATATTAAGATGAACTCCAGATGTTCGAGAGCCAATAGATATCAACAACATGTTAACATACACGTTTTTATTGCTGCATACACATTTTGTCACAAAACAATTACATACAGATTAATAAAGTACATGTATGCAACAATGTTTACTGGACTTTTCTTTTTGTTTTTTGTTTCTCGGGGGGGGTCAGCCAAAGGCTTTTTGACCCCACTAGTCTGGATTTTTTACTTGTTACTTGTTCTTTTTTCTTCTTTTTTTCTTTGTGTTATTATCTCTTGTTTGGTTCTTGATTCTTGGTCGTGTTTCTTGTCTTTTTAGTGGGCGCCAAATGGCTTTAGAGAAGAAGAAGAAGCAGGAGGAAGGAAGGCCTTACCTTTGAACTCTCCCCCCCCCCCCCCAGGGGGGCTTTGTCCCTTAAAAACAGTTAGTGCATAATATTGTAAAATTAAATTTTGTTCAGCACCTTCAGCACCTGCCGGCAGCGTCGTGACTTTTTTCTCCGCAGAATGAAATTACCTTTGACCTGTTCTAAAACATACATCTACACCCTTTTTAAGTAACAGAATTTTATTCTATAGTTCGTTTAAACTGCCAGTCAGACAATATCTGGCTGACATACTTTACCGCAGAGTTACAGCCCCGGATACACACAGCATCCTGGACTACCCAATTTCTTCTCGAAAGGACATACCTTAAGAAAATTACAAAAGATTTGTTCACAAACTACTATGCATTGTAACATATGTAAGAAAAGGCAACGCGGGTCACAAAATTTGCAGACTGGGCCGAGGCGCCCCCCCCCCTTAAGTTATGAGACCCTAAGCTGCAGCCTATCTAGCCTAATGTTAAATCCGGCGCTGCAGCCTATCTAGCCTAATGGTAAATCCGGCGCTGCAGCCTATCTAGCCTAATGGTAAACCGGCGCTGCAGCCTATCTAGCCTAATGGTAAATCCGGCGCTGCAGCCGTGTCTCAGTTTCATGTTCCCCTTGACTCCGCAATGTGCTCATGTCTCGCATATGTGTGAGCAGCTTCATTTACTCGCCTAGATTTTAAATAAAATGCCACGCGATTGCGGCTTAAACGAAGTCGCATGTGGTAGATTTGCCTCACAGATCAGTCTTTATGCCGGGTTGTAAATTGATGAATAAAAATGACAGTGGAGAATCCGAATCTCTCCGGCCGAGACAGGTGACCGATGGCTGGTAACTGTCGTGACTTCATGTGAACACTTGCCAAAAGTCACTGGAATATCAATGTTGTTAGTGGGACGAGTAGACTGACCAAAGCTACCAGAGAAACACTAGCCTGCATGTGAGATCAGACAACTAGCGCGTTCAGCGTGCACAGATTTTGCACCTCCACCTAGCGGCGAATGCGCTGAAGTCATGAACAATACAGTATTTTACAAAACCTAATAGGGAAATAGAATTTTGTTCACTTTTCAGCTAACGCTGAAGGCATTGACTGGCGTCATTTATTTTGTAATGTTAACTTCAATCGCTGTGAGAAAACTGGCTATTTTTTTTTTCTTCTTCTTCTTTTTACAGTCACCTGTAACAAATCAGCATCATTAATTTATCATTGGTATATCAAGCATTATTTCTATGCTATGCACCATGGGCCCCGCCCCCCGATCAGCGCTCAAACTGTGTCCACGATTATTTAGACGTGCGAAGAAGAAAGCGAGTGTTTCATCTCATCTTTTCTAGTATCTTTGGTCTAATTACAAAGCCAGAGAGAGAAAATACTGAGCTGTGTTCACTATTCAGCCATGGCTTATAATGTAAAATGTTGCTTGCCCTCAGCAACAGCTTCTTCAATGGTTTCTCAAAATAATGTTCACGTCATGGTTGCCACCTGTCACGTCATCACCGGGAAAATTCCAGCAGCTTCGTTTTTGTATGGTGAAAAGTACAACAGTGAGCATTACTTAGTATGATCATTGACCAAGCCTGTTAGTGTTGTGTCGTGTTAGGGGCGAGTAGTAGTTTACATTATAAGCCATTGCTGATCAATGAACACAACTCAGTATTTTTTCTGTTTGGCTTTGTAATTCGACCTGCACCCCAGCAACATTCATCTCAGAAATGATACCGCTCTAAGTATATCAACATTTATGTCAGTTGTTTTAGTCATGTTCATCTCGTGCTTGAATAGCTAACCATGCCATGGGAACAATGATTGGGAAAAATTACCCATTCTCGCAATATGTCAGTTGTTTTAGTCATGTTCATCACATGCTTGAATAGCTAACCATGCCATGGGAACAATGATTGGGAAAAATTACCCATTCTCGCAATATGTCAGTTGTTTTAGTCATGTTCATTTCGTGCTTGAATAGTTAACCATGCCATGGGAACAATGATTGGGAAAAATTACCCATTCCCGCAATATGTCAGTTGTTTTAGTCATGTTCATCTCGTGCTTGAATAGTTAACCATGCCATGGGAACAAGGATTGGGAAAAATTATCCATTCTCGCAATATGTCACTTGTTTTAGTCATGTTCATCTCGTGCTTGAATAGTTAACCATGCCATGGGAACAATGATTGGGAAAAATTACCCATTCTCGCAATATGTCAGTTGTTTTAGTCATGTTCATCTCGTGCTTGAATAGTTAACCATGCCATGGGAACAATGATTGGGAAAAATTACCCATTCTCGCAATATGTCAGTTGTTTTAGTCATGTTCATCTCGTGCTTGAATAGTTAACCATGCCATGGGAACAATGATTATGGAAAATTACCCATTCCCGCAACATGTGAGTTGTTTAAAAAAAAAAAAAAAGGGAAAAAACAAATCCACTTTACATGTTTTGACATTGCTGGCAGGGTGAGCCCAGGCGTCGTTTTAGTTGACAAAAAAACTGATAACCTGCGTTTGAGTTCAGTGTTGGAGTCAATGTGTCACCTGACTAGATCAACACCTGAGGCCAGACAAACTTACCAGCTTTGGCTCTGGACAACGCCCGAAGGTAAAGATTCTCATCCTCCGACTCAACCTCAGCCAGGCTGGCGTTGAAGAGGCGACAAAATTCCTGTGAACAAAGAGCGATAGAGAGAGAAAGAGACAGAGAGGGAGAGAGAGAGAGACAGACAGAGAGTCAGAGAGAGAGAGAGAGAGGGAGAGTCTGTGTGTAATGAATATGGCAATATTTATACCGTGATCGCTCGCATGAGAACAATTTGTTCTTATTTTGTCTTATGTCTCACTTTCAAGAAAAAGTGTAATCACAGAAATCATTACTAATTGTCTCAGAGATGAGAGATTGAAGTTGGGTCCCATACCATAACATAGGAATTCAGTTACTGTGATGAAACCTAGCTGTATGTCAGAAGGATTTGTAATTTGTAATAATACACGTGCATAGCGCTCAAATTAAAGATATCGAAAATGGCGCTCAGTGTTAACGGGATTCATTTTAAAGGACAACGCTGTTGTTCACAAAAATAATGTACCACTGCCCTGTCGAAAATCTACATTTAATTAAGTATCACTTTCGACTGGTCGTTGACAATTAAATATATCAATTAAAAACTTCTTCTGTGACCAAGATACGTATGTTCCGTTCAATATTACATTTTTATTGTCACGTGTTTTAATAATACTGTTTTCGTTACAGTTGATTATATTATCTTTTCTATTTATTTCAGTCACTGTTTTCCTCTGAAACTATTGTCACTGATGTTTGACATTCTAATATCTAAAGAAGCTCTCACTAAAGATGATTAAAGTAAGGATTAAGGTGATGAAAACGTCAGCGACTAAGATAATGATGATGGCGCCGATAATGAGATAGAACTGACCTGGGCTTCAACAAAGGTCAAAGGCTCTTCACCAATTCCATAGCAGGAATCTTCATGATCATGCCACCCAGCAAAGCACTGGCCACTGGCCACTGAAACAAACAATCTATGAATGTTATGCCCAGAGTCATCTTCAGTATTGACACATAACTCTAACTGCGAAATGGAATTATTCATCAGTCACATAGCAAGTGATAATCTATATTTTTTTTTATTTCCTGCCCAGGACAGGAAGAGGATCTAGAGGATGACCAGGAAGAAAATGGCGGCACTAAACCGATGGAGAGGGGGAACAACATGGATGAGGAGAACATCAGGCAGAGAAGAATGGAAGACATTGTCGGAGGTCTACATCCTGCAGTAGATGGACAACGTCTGGATGAAGATGGAGATAACTCAACATTTACTTCTACCAATGTCGAGAAAACTGGAACTTAGCAAATAAAATGATGTTATTTTTATTTCCACTGGCTACGGCATTGGCATAATATAACACCAAAAAAAAACAACAACATGAAAATAAATTAATGCAGTAGTCACTGTCACTGTTACAAATCTGGTACTGGGTGGTAGTGCCCTCTAGCTGTTATGAAGAGGGTCTTCTCAATGATGGAACTATGACTGCATTTTAAATCGAGAGGTATTTACTATTTACTCTTTCGTACCATGCCACACACTAAGAACAATCTGAATAAGTTTCATAAACAGACCTGCAGGGCCACAAATTTAATTACATTAAATTTCCTAACAATTTTGTCTAGATCTATTACATACTAAAAGACAACATCAGCAGCATCAAATGAAAATTCAATAATATGTCACTAGAAGTCTTCTCTAGATTCCTATAAGGTTATGATCATTCTGACTCACTAACAATTTAAGTACTAGTTATATATCTCTCAGATATAGTCTGCCTACTATCTATCAAGCAATATACTAATGTCTCTGGCGACGATGTCATCTCAGCTATTTGTGCCTACCGCTTATAATGGATCAAGCTCGTCAATATAAACTGACGTAGTTAAGTCTATTGGATCTACTCTAGGATGGGCTGGCAATCCCCAGCCTCATCCAGACAAATCAATCCCAATTCACAGATGTGTATGCCAAACATTCATACTAGTGGCAAGTCAATATAAATCTTTGTATTGCATTCTTGGGTAGCACTCCTAGCATATGCGGCAATCCTGTCCTACTGGATAAATTATGTTCAGTTCCTCGTTCATTGTTGAATCATCAAAGGACAAACACTTACACTTGGTCCCTGGTATTAGAAAAACCAGGGAACAGTAGACAATAGCAGTGGGCATATCTCATTCAAGCATATGGCTTCATCTCAATGTCTATAGTGGACTAGACATGAATCAACAGTCTTATGATTCTTCAGGCAGAATCGTGCCGACGCCTGCACAGATTGGAATTTTCTGTATGGAGTAATGGACATGGGTATGGCTACGCTTTTATACTGTGCAGCCACCTGCAAATTACCGTCCAAATCCCTAGATTTGATTGGTGCATCCATGCGAGCTCATCTCGCAGTATTAATATATTCTATGTGGGAGTTGGTCACGGCCTTGTACTAAAAACAGACAAGGTCAAATTGAAATGTCAAAACAATTACTGAAATCTTTAAACCCTCGTGCTTTCTACATTTTATGTACGAATTTCTGAACGCGACTAAGCGTCTTAAACTATCTATCCTTATTCACCCCTTCTCTTCCCTTCTAAGTGTTCATCAAAATCACGGGGTCGAGAATTGCACTGTCACTCCTAACTTATCCATTTATTCTATCTCGCCCCACTTTCTTTCCATCTCTAAGAAAAAATGTTTCAAAAACAAACTGTTCACGAGGACAGTTCAAGGACAAATTACGCTGGTTATAATCAACGAGACCGTGAAAAATCAACTCCTTACAAGTCGTGACCCAGCACGGCATTTATATTACTTAAACCCTGACAGTCACAATGTACAAACTGTCTATGCACGATGCCCTTGACACCTAAATCTCCAAGCTCTCCATGGCCATAAATCATTTTTGAACTTATGCTTAGCTATTTAAAAGTTATTTTGTTGTTTTTTTTCACTTGAAAAAGGCGAAAGCCGAAAATTTTGTGTATTTTCTGTCTTCTCTTTAGTTTGCTTTGTATTGTTTGGGTTTTATTTCTCACTCGGGGTTTTGCAACATACAACCTTTTCTTTTTGCCCAATTTTGACTTTGCTTATAGCCCTGCTGCGACCCCACAGTTTTTCTGTGGTTTTTATGATATTTCGTATTTCCCGGCCAGCAACCCTACCCAAATCCGATGCATAGGATTAATGTCCAGTTTGTTCAAAGGAATGACACACCAATGAAGATTCGCTGATTACCACATCGCGCAGCCATTTGTTTGATGTAGGGATTCCGATCTTACGGTAACCCTATCAACCCAAAGGCAATCTTATATATTTACATCGGATTGCATGCTGGCTGGTTTGTCAAAACGCTGGGTTCCCCTCTAGTCCAATAGATAAATAAATGAATACATAAACAAATATATAAACAAATAAATGAATGAATAAATAAATAAATAAATTTAAAAATAAATAAATAAATGGAACCTTTTCATTACCCGAGACCAGCAAGCCACAAACAGCCAGCGCCAAGAGAAACTTCATGGTTGGAAGGAAGCAAAATTTGCAGTCAAGTGGAGACAACTGTGAGATACCAATAGGGACGACACTGAGAAAAGCCGCACGTGCGGCTGAAGGAAAGAAGAAAATAAAATAATGTCACTAATTAATCATATCAGTGTTCTTTGTGTTGCCTGGGTCACATAGGCCCGCCCCCTCCCTATGTGTGTAGATGGAAACTGTGCTAGATAAGACATCCAGCACTCTGGCCTGTAGGGAAAAGACCCAATTCGCCAATGTAGGTCAAATGAGCTCTTAAACACCATTAATTCACAAAACAGATTTTCTTCTGTATGTTTTTTTTTTATCTGAGCCATACTAGTTTTTAGTACTAACATTTCCTGTTGGACATCACAAAGTGGAAACTGAAGAAAGAACCAGGCGGTGTACACTGTTTCAATGGTTTTACATTTTCAGTAAAATGTTCTTTTTGGCGTATGTGATCTTTTGTTGTAATCCGGCAGACGTTATAAAGGACATTCTAGTCCACAGACTTTTTTTTCTTCTGGTTGCTCGATATGTTTGCCCTTCCCCCCCCCCCTGCCCCACCTCCCCCACCCTCTTCAAGCTGGTGGTTGGTGCCAGCCTCTGGTAGGGTCCTGGCGTTTTGTTGTCTTCTCTCTATCGCCTTGCATTTCCCATGCGTTTTCTTCAAACTCCAAATTCCACAACCTCTGTGCCCTCCGCCTCCCAAAAAACAACAACAACAACATTAACAACAAACAACAACAAAACGACGTACAATCATGTGTGCTTTATAGGTAAAGACAGAAACCTGACGTGAACCTCGGAACATGCACAATCGAGTCAACAGCTCCGGGATTTCTGCAATGCTGAACTGCTGCAGCAGGTTATGACCACGTGGTTCCTTTGCATTATGGATTAAGGGAGATCACCAGATATGGTCATCTGAAACATTTATCAGAATCTTCAGTTAAGTCCCTTCCATTTTCATACTTACTCTATCTTTAAGATACTACTAACACTACTACTACTACTATTATTACTGTTACTACGATCCCCACCTCAACTATTACTACAATTACTACTACTACTACTTCCACTGCTACCGTTGCTACTACGACTCATGTTACTGCTGTCACTACGAGAGGAGTGGGGTGGGGGAAGAGGTTCTGGGAGTTTACAATTATACATTATAGTAATGAATTAATTTCGGTTATAATGATGTATAACTAACATTTTTTGGAAATTAAGTGGTAGGATTATAATAAAAACCATGTAAGTAAAAAAACACCAGAGCCTTATCAAGGACGTTAACTTGTAATGGCAGCAGTAAGTTCGTACGAGATGGGGTGGGGGTGGGGGTGAGGCCAAGAGAATTTGGGGGGGGGGGGGGCTGGATAAATTGGCAGAATCAAGTATATTATACTTTAAGGATGTCCCAGCGGCTAAATAGATCAGTCTGTCCTAGTTACTAGAATGTTTGTGCTAATCCATAACAAAGTGTAGATCGTGGCTGAGAGGCCTTAAGACACAGCAAGAAACTGGCCGCTGTTTCTCTTTTGTTATTTATTTATATTTTTTATTTGTTGTGTAAAGCTTGGATGGGAAGTAAAGATAACAGTTCTACTGGCCCACGTAAAGGTGGAACTGTGAGATTTTGGCATTTGGTCCTCTCAGACGCCAAACTCAAACCTGGAAAATCTAAAGAAGACCAGGAGGACAGGGAAATATTTTTTTCTGTTAACTTTCAGAATGGATCAGAAAAACTACATACATACATTAACCTGTTGTGTACCACGGAAACTTTAGTAGTCATAAAGTTGTTCACGTTCTTCTAAACAAATAAGTTCCAAACAATATAGATCTATATCTTCCAGCCAAAGTGACGTTCGCAGAACGGTAGTCTCGTAGTCATGATGGAATTTCCAATCATACTTTTCCATTGTACTCGATTAAAATGCGTCTCTTCTTTGTGGCTGAAAAAGAAAGGTAAATAAACAATACGAAATACTTTTTTTTGGTTCAAAATGGACGTGCCCATGTAATTTGTGGTCAAGAATGGATTCAGTACACAAACGTTCATAATGTTAGGTCCCGTATCCACAATGTTTCAGGCGCAGCTGATGACATGTTCGCCCTCTAGCTCCAATGCAGAATGATGACAAGGGAGTAACCTAACATTTTTTTGTCCAGTTTTTTTTTTTATTTCTAACTCAAGGAAAATAACAACAACAACAATCACAAAACAAAACAAAAAATCTATCTTTAAGAAATTATTTGCCTGAGCAAAAATAACGTAGCCTTCTGCAGAAACTAACATACAATGAAGAAAGTGTTAATGTCTTGCAGGTTGAAAAAACGATAACAGTTATTATCTTCCAAATTAGATATCCTATCAGATGTTAGTATGTGCAACCCCCCCCCTCCCCCTTCCCCCAACCTTGTGACCAACTGGTCACACATATCCGATTCTTCTTCTGATGGTATAAAAACAATGCAAAACAAAAGCAAAAAATAAATGCATGTCAGCGTTCTCTGGTCATGTCTCCATCACAATGTAACACTAGGCGAGGTCATCCTGACATAACGTTCCGCACCGATCATTGGCCTTTGTTCAATCATTTTCTTACCATTTATCCAACGTAATAAACACTTTGTGCACTCTTTTTTTATACACTTTTACGTCTAATTTGAACAGGCATCGTCACTGGGAGCTCTGTTAGTTTAATGGCAATGTCAAGATGTAGATTCAAAATTAAGCTGAAGTCATTTTGTCGTCACGAAATCTTTAAAATCCTATCGCCTATTCCCTCTCCCCCCTCCCCGCACCCCGACCACCATCCTCAAATACATTTATTTCCGACAGCTCAGCACACATGCACACAGCCTACCTAAACCTGGAGTGTAAAGAGTCTTGGGATTTGTTTTTCTGTCTCCTGCATTTTCCTGCGTATGTACAAAAATGGTGTCGTAAATAACAGGTCGCAAACATTCGGACTCTCAAGTCAACCGAACTAGTTGTTTCTGTTTACATTCTGTCTGCCCTTCGACATCTTCTGAGACGGGGAGGAGTATGGGCCGACTAGGACCACTTAGGATATATATAAAAATGTGCTATTCTTCTGTCAGATGGCGAAACTAGGTCAGTGCGTTAAATAAGAATTCCGAATGGGGACAACTGCTGTCTGCACAATAAAAACGTGTCCGGATTCTCCATTATTTTAGCGTTACTTGAAACTAAGAAAAAAAACGACAACGTCGGCAAGCTCTTTCTGCCAACGCCCAATGAAAACGTAAAAACGGGAGTTTGTCGCACTGACCTACTTTTAACGTTTTTAAATGTTATGCTTATTTTGATTCGTAGAGCCTCCAGTGTGTAAACAACAAGCAACCAGTGGTTCCCCTCGTTACCTACCGATACTCTGTTACCCCAGTCCGAATAAGAACATAACAAGTCGATTTTGATTTGGTCTCACTTTGAGAAACTGTGCAAGATTGCAAACGAGAAGTTAGAAAACCAAGATAGCTTGAGACTGTATAGAAGACCACCGACGTACTTTGTAAATTTAGCAATATATGGAAAACCAACCTGGTCTTCATTTTAATGACGCAATAATAAAATGATTTTCGTTGATGTTTCCTCTTTCCCTGTTAGTCTGTAAGTTCCGTATTCAGTTTAGCTCGATCTGCGCACCTAGTCATGGTCACAAAACTGCTTATCAGCCAGTATGCAGCAGATTTCTTTTTTTATGCAGCAAACTGGTACTTTCCGAACGGTCGCTCCAATCTTTCTTGCCTGGATTGATCAGAAAAAGGGGGCAAAAGGATGGGCATAATAAACCAAAAATATTGCAGTACACATGTCCATTCTCTCACTGGCATTGAAGACTACCCTTGCTGAAGGTGCCTGAATTTAGCTCAGCATGGCTGCCATGAAGTTTGCTCTTCTGTGCATTTTCTCCTCTCTTTGCCTGACAGGTAAGACATTCAATGATGTCACGATGGGGATGGAAAAAGTAATATTTCTTGGGATAATCTATCTCGAAATGAATGTTTAAATCCTGTTTTTGTTTTTAATGTTTTCGTTTAATAAAAAGAAAACCTTACTGTTAGCGAGTTTAGTGGTCTCCAATTATGTCACTGGAAATCAATTCAAACCAGCAACGACGTTACCCAATAAAAGAACCCAATTACATAATGCTTGGGAAGTCAAAAATATATTTCTGAGTACATTATACCACAGAGACAGTTTCTCGTTTCTGTATTGGTGAGCATGATCTCTAAAGCCTCTTAAACCATTGCTACCGGCCGGAGTTCATGACAACTGAAGTAATTGTGATGACAAGTATGATGATGCCGATTCTGATGATTATAATGATGATGATCATGATGATTCACTCTATATGAAAACTTGGACGTCATAATCTAAGAGCCATAAGCTGTTGACGTTCTTGCTGTTCTTGGTCTCGGCAGTTTCAGCAAGGCAATGTTTCCAGGGCTGGCAATACTTCGAGAATCGTTGTTATTGGCCATCTGACATCAAGCTGACCTGGATAGAAGCTCAGGTAGGGACAGACTGACAGACAGACAAAGGACAGAAAGACAGACAAACAAACAGGGAGGGTGTATGGATATGTGGAATAATCGATGGATTGATGGATGGACAGATAGATAGATAGATAGATAGATAGATAGATAAATAGATAGATAGATAGATAGATAGATAGATAGATAGATAGATAGATAGATAGATAGATAGATAGATAGATAGATAGATAGATAGATAGATAGATAGATAGATAGATAGATAGATAGACCAAACTTTAACTATAGATAGATAGATAGATAGATAGATAGATAGATAGATAGATAGATAGATAGATAGATAGATAGATAGATAGATAGATAGATAGATAGATAGATAGATAGATAGATAGATAGATAGATAGATAGATAGATAGATAGGCCAAACTGTAACTATTTTATACAATATTTCCCCTAAAGAACTACTGTGGGTTTTTCGGAGCATCACTGGCAGAAATAGAGAATGCCAATGAGAATCTATTTGTCAAGAGTATAGTCAAACCTACAGGTAGGTAACCTTGATGTAGTGTTCAGCGTAACTAGAAAACTGCCGTTTTCCTGTACAGTTAGGTTATTTTTGAATTTTACAGTTACTTTTAAATGCCGACAAAACTTGATATTTTCGGTTAGTTTTAACTGTGAGGAAAAAAGAGTTCCAAATGACAGAAGATCTGATAATGTGTCTATGAAAATACTACTTGGTTCTCACCATCTCCAGAAAAAGACATTAACTTGACGAACAACTCTCTGTTCGCGATTCAACAAGTTGTGTTGACAGGAAGATCTGGTGGGATAAACAAACGGAACGCCAATAATTTTTTTTTTTTTTTTAGCTACAGGCTATTTATTACTGCCATGTGGACAAAATACTCACAATACGCTCCGTAGTGACCACTAATTTTGCGACCAATTTTTGAAAGGTACCGGTGCCATCTAAATAGGTTAACGTGGTCAACTAGCCAAACCTAATCCTAATCCTAGCCACAATACTTGCATTAAAAGAAAAAGTCAGCGAAAAAAAACAACAACAAACAAAAAAAACCAAACCCAAAACATGGCCAGATTTAGCCACACAGCCAAACTAAACCTTCTTACTCTTTGGCTTTTTTTAATACATGTTATCTTTAAATTTCATTAGCCACACACAAAAACGTACTTAAGGTCTTCGTATAATCTCATCTCCCCTCTCTATAAGTCTTTGTACGTCCTTGCTTCCCCCCCCCCCTCCCTCTTCCGTACATCGTTTATGGATGACACCTGGAGAAGAACAAAATGTGGCGTGAGATGATTTTTGACAGAACAAGAAGAACAACTCCCCCCCCCCCTCGCCCACACACACACACACACCCCCCTCCCTGTCAAGCCTTAATTCTTCTTCCAAAAGAATTCCATCTTCCACCCCCCCCCCCCGTACTTTCTTTTAAGTAATAATGGAGGAGAGCAGGAGGCAGTGGGGCACGATCTGGTTCTCTTGATCTCACAAAAATATTGTGGGAAAGGTTGGTCTAGAGGCAAAGTGCTCGCCTCTCATGCCAAAAATTCCGGGCGTAATTCCCGGTCAGTGCTAGCGTGTTGGAAATTTGGGAGGATTTTCCTGTCCCTGATCCTATGGTAGGTAGGATCGAGCACCTAGTCTTCTAAGATAAGAACGAAATGCTCGGATGGCCCTTTTGCAGGTGGCTCATGTTTAAAGATACCTTGGCAATTGAAAGTCGAGAAGAGCCGGCCTAACAAAGCCGGTGCCAGGGCAGTTTAAAAATAAAAAAATTATCCCTTGCCCGAAAATAAGTAAATAAAATACAAACTACAAATATAATAACAACAATAACAACAACAAAAAAGAATAAGAAAAAATGAAAAAAACAAATTAAAAACAAGAAAAAGAGATCCTCATGAAACAAAGATCTTAAATATTCTTTTACCCAAGATTGCAATGGAGCATTGCATGGCGATCTACAGCTCAGGTTTTGGAGATTTGAATAAAATGTACACATAATTTGTGAACTCCGGAAACCTGTGGCAGGAAGTGGATCAGGAAGTCGGTGTATGGTCAATATTTTGTATTGGTCGGTCAACATCGTAAACATGACTCATTGAACTTTGGCCTCTCTACTGCAGATGTGTTTCTGATTGGTGGAACGGACATGTTTGATGAGGGATTCTGGGTCTGGGTATCCACTGCCAAACAAATTTACAAGTATACGGACTGGAGCGCTCAAGAGCCAAATGGAGGCATAAGTGAGTACCTCTCTTATTATCCATTGCAATCATACATGCTGGTGTATTCGTGTTACAATAGGCCAGTACCATGTATTGTGGAAGTAATAATTCGGATATCTATTTGGATGCATGTCTCCATGTCTGTCTGTTCGTCAGTGTGTCTACCCCAGCCAGCAACCGGAAATCCTACATAGATCCGCCAGTCACGACATCGCGCTGACGTCAGTTTAATGTAAGGGAACAACTCCTACGGTAACCCTACCAATCATGTGGAACCTACATAGGATTAGCATAGAGGTGCTGGCTAGAATGAATTCTATTGTTGAACAGTATGTTTAAACTGCACCTATTCGTCTATCAACAGTGGAAAATTGCCTGGCATATGTCGGCACTATAGACCCCCGCTGGGAGGATGTTCAATGCCATACTCCTTACAGATTCCTTTGTGAGACTGAGTAAGTTCAACCTTTATACCTCTGCTTGACAATCGTTTTCGCCACAAATGAAATGTTATTTAGTTTCTCCCCTTCATGTCAACTCCATCGTCACCTGTCTCCCCTCATGTCAACTGCATCGTCACCTGTCTCCCTTCATGTCAACTCCATCGTCACCTGTCTCCCTTCATGTCAACTCCATCGTCCCCTGTCTCCCTTCATGTCAACTCCATCGTCACCTGTCTCCCTTCATGTCAACTCCATCGTCCCCTGTCTCCCTTCATGTCAACTCCATCGTCCCCTGTCTCCCTTCATGTCAACTCCATCGTCCCCTGTCTCCCTTCATGTCAACTCCATCGTCCCCTGTCTCCCTTCATGTCAACTCCATCGTCCCCTGTCTCCCTTCATGCCAACTCCATCGTCACCTGTCTCCCTTCATGTCAACTCCATCGTTCCCTGTCTCCCTTCATGTCAACTCCATCGTCCCCTGTCTCCCTTCATGTCAACTCCATCGTCCCCTGTCTCTCTTCATGTCAACTCCATCGTCACCTGTCTCCCTTCATGTCAACTCCATCGTCCCCTGTCTCCCTTCATGTCAACTCCATCGCCCCCTGTCTCCCTTCATGTCAACTCCATCGTCCCCTGTCTCCTTTCATGTCAACTCCATCGTCACCTGTCTCCCTTCATGTCAACTCCATCGTCCCCTGTCTCCCTTCATGTCAACTCCATCGTCACCTGTCTCCCTTCATGTCAACTCCATCGTTCCCTGCCTCCCTTCATGTCAACTCCATCGTCCCGTGCTTCCTTTCATGTCAACTCCATCATCCCCTGTCTCCCTTCATGTCAACTCCATCATCCCCTGTCTCCCTTCATGTCAACTCCATCGTTCCTTGTCTCCCTTCATTCAAATCTCAAACACAGACATACTTTTAAAATAATCCGGGTGTTCTGTTTTATGTTTTTGACATTTTTTACGATACTTTGTAACTTTTTCGGCAAGGTTCAGAGATGTCTGATCTACCGAGTGGTTTAAAGACAGTTCTGAGAACATTTGCAGGGGACAGCTTTGAGACTTATTCTAAAATATCAAAGGCACTAAATATAATTGTATACAAGTAATAATGTCCAAAGTCAATTACATGAATGTCACCTACACTGACAATTGATTCATTAGAAAGAAATTGAATTTTTTAGTTAATAGATGAGAGGGGCTGAGTGAATGAGCGAATGAGTGAGAGAGTGAGTGAGTGAGTGAGTAAGTAAGTCTACCATTCACCAATAAGGACAAGGATTCTGTACTCCACAGCATATTGTAATAATGTTGCCACTGTAATCTCCAGTGCGGATGCTAGTGGCGTTGTTGTCGGATAGCATTTCTTCTCTGCACTCGATTGTCTGAATATGTGAGTTCGAAAGTAGGTAAATGAGTGATTTACTTAGTTAATTAGTTACAGCGTTCATTCTTTCATTAGCTAGCTAGCTGGTTACTCAGATAGTTAGACAATCAGTCAGTCAGTTAGTTAGTTAGTTAGTTAATTATTTAGTGAGTTAGTTAATTAGTTCGTTAGTTCGTTAGTTCGTTAGTTAGTTAGTTAGTTAGTTAGTTAGAGATTGAGTTAGTCAGTTTGTTAGAAATTAGTTAGTTATTTACTTAGATAGCTAATTAATTAATTACTCAGTCAGTCAGCCAGTAAGTTAGTAAGTTAGTTATTTAACTGGTTAGTGTCAAGAGCAAGGTGAGTCAGGATATGGGGAGGATAGCCCTTCGACTGTTCAAGAGGTCAACTCACACTCGCACAGGCATAACATAAATATTCAAATAACACAAGTTATATATTTAGTCAGGCCTGAGGGGCCTTATTATTACAATTTGACAATTCTGACTGCATAATACATAATAGTGATCATATAGCATCCAGGGTATATTTCCAATCAACTAACTAGCACTTTTCTAATTATAACTCGCAACCACACATACAAATTCAAGCAAATATGTTATACATCTGAACTTGCGGCCGTTATGGCCTTCTACTTATACAGCACAATTCATTACTAGTATTTATGTCGAACTATAGCTACTGCCTTCATCCACTACACTCGGGTAAAGGTTCCTTAGGTGTCTAAACGATCACTCCTGTCGAACGAGATCTCTGGACTCGGGGAGTTAGTCCTTATAGCTGACAGTGGATTTCTTCTCTGTCAGGGTAGCCCTGTCTTCACTGGCTAATCGCTGGACTTTACCATTCTGCGCTCGCCGTATAGGGAGCGCGAATCCAAATGACGCGGTTCGTACCCTTGGCCCGGTACGACAAGGCGTTGAACAGCTAGTTCTGTACGTTTGCTCTTTTGTCTTCGGCTGTTGTCTATGTTTCATCTCCCACTTCAGACTCAGGAGAATGAGCCGAGAGCGCCTCACTGGGCAATGCCTACAGCCGTCTCTAAATAAAATATGGCGGATCAACCCTTTTATAGCAGAAATAACCTCGTGGTGCTTCCCTCCCTAAACGAGTGCTCCATGAGTTCACATCTCCGTGCATTCTTAGTACAACCTACCGCCTCAAGGCATGACTCCACTAACCCCCAAAATACCACTTTTTACCCCAAGGGTCCGATCACATCAAATACTACTCATTGGATCTCGGCCCGTGAACTCCCACACACCGTGGGCTCTATTGCACAAACACAGAATTCTGCTCGTGACAAGTTAGTTAGTTAGTCAGTTGGTTAGTTAATTAGTTAATTACTTAGTTAGATAGTTAGTTAGTTACTATGCTAGTCCATCATTCATTCCCCCTGACAAGACAAAACACAATTCCATCTCACAGGCCTACTATGTTATTTGCAGGGCGGGCTTACGAATGTATCTGACGTCCTTGTCTGAATGTGTTCATGACGTCCCAGACAAGCTTGGAGAAATATCCTGAATTCAAGATTGTATTTTATTATTTTATTCGGTCAGCTGGAAATCATTGCTACAGGAATTAAAACTGCTGATATAATGATGTGTTAAATGAATTTATCTATCTATCTATCTATCTATCTATCTATCTATCTATCTATCTATCTATCTATCTATCTATCTATCTATCTATCTATCTATCTATCTATCTATCTATCCTTCCGAGTGTCTGTCCGTCTTTCTATCTGTCTGTTCGTTTGTCTGTCTGTTTGAAAGACAGTCCACAGTTTGAGACAAAACCTTAAACGTCACCAAAATAAACTTAGCAGCTAAAACATTGTTCTGATTTCCTCACCACTTTGTCCTATCAACTCACAACTGACCTACTTTCTCTGCATCTTATCGCTTACCATTGGCTAGCACATCAAAATCGGACACATAAAGATGAAATTACCCTACAAAAAAAATTTGCCGCACTTGGTTGTTCTGTTTCTTGTGAGTGTGCAAGTTACTTGGGTAACTGGAATTCGTCTTCCTCGATCATGAAATCTGTAGCTGTGTGCGTCTTGTCCTTTC
The DNA here is from genome assembly GCA_963931925.1 of Onchidella celtica. Classification (NCBI taxonomy): domain Eukaryota; kingdom Metazoa; phylum Mollusca; class Gastropoda; order Systellommatophora; family Onchidiidae; genus Onchidella; species Onchidella celtica. Next base: position 73,113,666 of record OZ007570.1, on the reverse strand, counting down.
TCTTTGTAGCAGGTAAGACTTGTGTATCTAGGCTGACTGGCGTCCTGAGTAAAACAAAACAGAATAATTTTTGATAAAAGACCGAGCAAAACTGTTGTTCTCCCTTTTATTGTTTACTGTAACTGTAATAGTGGTGTGCATCTTGCTTTGTTATGCACCGTTAAGGTCGAGCAAGTCTGTCTTCCGCGAGAAATTTCTTCTTGGAGATTTATCTCCCAGATCAGGACTTGGCTACTGTAGCTGATC